>VXAB01002560.1:39961-61698 GCA_013399175.1 Odontophorus gujanensis | reverse complement strand
TGACAAATAACTAAAACAGATTTTGAGTGTTTCTGAGGACAGTATTAAAATTCTTTGAGAATCTTAAAATATATAAAACAAACATGCACACAAGTGTAAAGTTGGTACTATTTGCATAGTCTAGTATTTATTTTATCTTTTTTCTCTACTTGGGTTGCATTTCAAAGTCATTCTTTGCTTGTGCTTGTGTAGCATCTAGCATAGCCCAGTAGGACTGGATTTGAAGTTGCGTGGTGCTGAAGCACCATTCTTGGACATGAGAACCAACTTCATGTTTACTGTGTAAAAATTTTTGGTGTGCTTTATTCTTACAGGTGGGCAGAGCTTGTGCATAAGGTTGTAAGTAAGGTTTTGTTTCAAACTAACAAACTGACTACTGAGATGAATTGGAACTTTAGTGAAGCTTAGACAAAATGTAATTCTTTTATCAGAGGGCTATGCAAATCCTGTAGTTGATATCTGCAGACAGAGCTCTTCTGTTCTCCAATGATGGCCAGCAGCTGCCAGAGGATGTTGATGGCTGAGCTTGCAAAGAATTGTGGGGTACCAGAACCACACAGATGAAGTCGGACTTCATGTGGTTATAATCAGATTGGAACACATATGTCTGCAAGGGGCCTTTATGAGAGTATACACATGAACAATAAAAACAGAAAAGTCTAGGTAGAAGAATGAAAGAATGAAAGATGGACTAGAAGAAGGAAGAGGCAGGAAAACTTTGAAGTTATATGCAGATACAGGAGTACAGGGAAAATGCAGCAGATAGGAATCATAAGGGAAATTCTCATCTTCCTTTCATTATTTCCTGTTTGTAATCTGTTAAGAATTTTTTATGTATTTATCACTACAAAGCCAAATGCTGTCTCTTAGCAAATGGGCCAATGTTCTGTATGTTCGCATCTTTCCATTTATGACACTCTCAAAGAATTAGGGAGTTTAGTCTCTGAACCCAATGATGTACTTCCAGTGACCTAAATATACCACTGAGACAGTAGTGCATCTTTAAGGATGTAAAATATGTTCCACGTAACATTCAGTGTAATAGAAAAGCCAAAAGAAAAAGTACTTTCAACTTCTGAAGTTGCATTTTGTCTTCTTTAATATTATTCAGATTACATTTGTGTCATACACAATTTAATCAAAAATTCAGCAGTTGAAGAAAGTTATCTAGAAGAAGTCTATTACTTTTGAAAGACACAAAGAGTATCTACCTGCTAGTTAATCATAAGTGCTTTTGTTAAGGCCACAAAGAAAAGACAGCTTTCCATCTAACATTTAGAAGACCACATAAATTCAGACAGTACCTGCAAGATGTAAAGAAGAAGGAACATTCCCATAACACTATGGAGAGCTTCCACTGAAAATAAAAATAATTCTTAATATGAATTTCAAAGGAGTTAGTCATTTTCAAAATATTACATTTTACCTTTCTCAGTTAATTACATTATTTTTTTCTACTTTATTATTTATACTGTTAATATAAGCAAGTTTTGCTTTTACAATCAGAAAGTAAAAAGGATAATGAATAATTCAGGACTTAAAACATTTCAGAATTCAAACAGCTTTTTCAGGTTCATTTGAAGACGCTAAATTCTGCACATCAAGCAGCATTATGAGTTCTTCTGAGGGATTTTGATTGTGACAGTCTTAACTTCAGTGTATTCTTGAAGGCCATATTCTCCCCTAGACAAAAGAGAATCAAGAGCAATATAGAGGTTAATAGGTTAATACTTTTTATACGAATTATGTCCCCAATGATATTTTTAGTGGTGCTGTTCAATTGAGCAGATGTGTAACAGGGATAATAGACATATTTGTAAGACATCTGTGCAGCTAGACTGCTTTCAGATGCCTTTCAAAAAGCTGTAACAATTGTTGCCTGGGAAAAGTGGGAAAGAGACTGATTCCATTTCTGTGCTGAAGAATAGCATTCAATCAGTGTAGCACATTCTAAACTGAGTTTCTGTGCAACAAATCAGGCATGTGTTAGGGCTTTGCAGGCATACTCAACCAGCCTTTTGCCAAAGCCTTCTTCAGCTGTTAAGAGTATTTTCCAGAGTCAAAGAAATAGAATCTTCATCTAAAATAAATTGGAGTGATAATTAATCCTCTGTGAAATCTCCCAGATAGTGAAAAATACTTAATCATGTTATGTTCTTAACATTATTCCACCTTTAAGTTTTGCATGACAAGATGAAGCTACTGGCATGCCTAGCTGGTTGGCATTTGATGCAGGAAAGGAATTTAGACATAACTTGATTGCTTTTTAGAACAAATAGTTGCTGCAATGCAATGCTATTCAGTTCCCAGAAGTCTTACTGGATACATATGTATGCAAAACAGATATCTGTACTCAGGACTCAGTGCTGTGGGAAAATGAATCCCAATTTTCTTACTGTTTCAGAGATGAATTCTGTTAATATATGAAATGTAGTAGTTTACTTAATAATGGTGTTAAAATTCCAAGAACTATCTAGAGATTTTTATTCTGAGATTCCAGGAAACTGATGGTTTGACGCACTGACTTCATTCAGTGAAGATTTTTCACACATATTTCTGCCACTCCTACAACTGATTCCCATCTTCTTATGAAGTTTTTTTTTTCTTTCTATTCTCTTTCTTTATTATTTTCCATGTCAGACCTTTATCTGGTGCTTACTCCTTCCTTGTTTTTCAAGAGAAATATTTTTTTTATTGGTGCACTAGTTGCTGTTTTGGACCATACATTAGGAAGAACTTCATTTGCAGAAAAGCTGAACTCCTTCAAAATGCACAGTAGTTCATTTCTGTGATATTATTTATTTCCAGTTTTCTTTTCTTTCTTTTTTTTTTTCTCCAGCAAATGATTCTTCAAAAATCTATCATTCAGAAGAGAAGATTTCCCAATTTTCATCATTCATGTGCAAAATAGTCTGTGTTAGTAATGCTCTAGATGTGGTGGGGTTGTTTTCTTTGTTTTGTTTTTTATTATTTTGTTTGTTTTCATTTTGACATTTTCTGATGCTCTCAGCATGGATACAAATTTGTTCCCTTTGAAGTTGTTAGGACCTAATTTACTGTCAGGAGTATATTGAATACATTAATAAGGAAGCATGAAAGCTCTAGGTTTTCTCTCTCAGAAAATAGGAAAAAAATAGATCTAATGGATTTCACTTGCAATTCTTAAAAAAAGACTGCTGTGATTTACTCTCTAAAAAGCCCCAAATAAAAAAATGTTATAATGTAGTAAAAGTTTAGGATATCTTATCTTTAAAGGTATAGAGCATTATATGAATCTAATGCTAATATGAATATCAGAATGAAGGTAGATAAAACAAGACCTGATTCAAACCAAAACTGGATTAAATCTTGCAAGCCTGAAACAATTTGATTAGATTTTCATTTCTATAGACTGCTTCACTTCTTTTCCCACTTTTCTGGGAAAAGACCAAAAGTCTGAAGTAGTATGGTGTTAACAGTTAGTTTTTGACATTATATTTGGTCAAGTTGGTTAGTAATTTCAAGGATTTCAAAATGTCTTGCACTCCTAAAACAGGGGCACTTAAAAGGTATTCCACAAACTATGCATGATTTCTGTGCATGCAATGACACTTTCTACACACATGTAATTGGCACTTTCTATATACATGCAAAAACTGTATACCATAAAAACAGTGATTAGTTTTGAATATCAGTAGACTGCAAACTACTACAAGCAGTTATGATGAAAACTGGCTTTTTAAAGGAATTCTTTTCTTGACATTTCACCTGACAACATGAGGTTTCTGAATATTGCACAGTTTGACAAAATCTCAAGATGGGGATTCTAGGTGTGAATATTAATGGCTGTAGCTTGGAATTTAATTTTCTGTTTCCCATGACTCTACAGTGTCAAAATCGTTTACTTACATTTCTCTTCCATTTCCTGACATCTTAAATCCTCCAAAAGGACACTGAGCTGACATTGCACTGTAACAATTAACCCTAAAAGAATTAAAAAAAGACTTCAGAAAAAAATCTTTTTTCACTTCTGAAAAGTCACTGTTGTACCATCAACTGTAATGCATTTGTGGTGATATTTGTAAAATACACGAGTTATATGTTCGCAAGAAATATGCTACTAGGATGAAGGCTCTAACATATCAAATGCCTTCAAGTTGAGAGAAAGTCACATCTTTCTTCTGATAGTAACAACAGATCTCCTTCCTAACTAATGAATCAATTCCCAAACCAAAGACTAAGTACAGATAATTCTTCCCCATGTATATTTCCAATAGGTAAATTCAGATCATTTTAATATCTGTTTAGGAAGTTTTGTTTGATTCTTCACAATGTTAAACCTTTCTTTACTGTGGCAGAGAAAAAAACAAGAAGCCAATGAATAAGGATGGAATAGGAATTTATACTAGGAAGAATTTGGGCAGAATATGCATTCTACTCCATAGCTGAAGAGCTCTTTCTATGTTGCAATGTTGTCAAATCAGATATTCTCTGTTTTCAAATCTTACAGTTTTTCCACTGACAGTCTAATGGCTTATTAGGAAAAGAACTGGATATTAGGAAATGGTTCTTTACCAAGAGGGTGGCTGGGCAATGGAGAAGACTCCGCAGGGCAGTAGTCAAATCTGATGGAGTTCAAGTGCCATTTGGGCAATGCACTCAGACATAGAATTTAAATTTGGGTCCTATTGAGTAAAACCCAGAGTTGGACTCTATGATCCTTGTGGGTTCCTTCCCACTCCACATATTCTATAACTCAATAAAAAAGGTTCTTTTCATTGTTAAGAATTCCTAGACAGATCAGTAATAGCATAAGAGTTGAAAACTAAGATTTTACTTTTGTTTTAACCTTTCTTTTGAAAGAATATTAGGTCAAATATTAACTTTTTATAAAAGTATGATTTTAGGTCACAGTACATCAGCAGGAATTTGTACTGGTGGCAAATCCTTTCAGATAAAAAATAGGAAGTACACATGCTTTGAGTTCAAGTGAAATTAATTGTTCACTTTCTGATAGGGAAATGTAAACCTCTTTGTCAGTCATTAGATAGTCTGCCATTCCTTCTGGTTTCCATTTTTATTCCCCCAAGCCTTTGCTTTTTTAGTTCCATGTAGGTTACCTTTTTCTTTTCCATTTCTACATGACAGCTTTGCATGCTTTTTCTGCCTTATTGTTCCTCTATTGATGCTATCTTTTCCTTCTTCCTTGTAACAGTTCTTAGAATGATAGAATCATATAATCTTTAGAATTGGAAGGAATCTTTAAAGGTCATCTAGTTCAAATCCCCTGCAATGAACAGGGATGCCACAGTTAGATCAGGTTGCCCAGCGCCTGATCTAGTCTTTCCTTGATAGTCTCCAGGTACAGGACATAAACCAAATCTCTATGCAAGCTGTTCCATTGCCTCATCACACTCTCTGTAAAAGACTTTTTCCTTACATCCAAACTAAATCTCCCCTCTTTGAGCTTGAAGCCATTTCACCTTGTTCTATCATCACAGACCCTGCTTCTTCCATCCCCTTCTTTTCTGAATCACTTTTTATCAGCCTTTTTGTTCACAGGAAGATATTCTGAACAGGTTAACAGTCAAACGACTTCAAGTAATAGATTTATGTGCACATTATAGAAAATGATACCTTCACAATGAGTGTGTATTGAGCAATTCCCAAATCCTGGGTGGAAAAGAAGACTGTATTTCCTCCTGTTTTTTTTCTGTTCCATCAAGTACATTTAATTTTTTCAGACTAAGTTTGCAGGACAATTGTGTGAAGACCAAGAAGAAGTATTTACGTAATATCTCAGTAGGTGTGGACAAGTAAGGGTTGAAACACAATAACGTACCACCAGAAGAAGTTTTCACCTTTCTAAGTGAAGATTTAAATGAGTCATGACTTACCATACTGTCCCAGCTTGAAGAGCAGCTGCAAATGTCAGTGCTTTATCAATGTCTTTGGTAAAAACTGCTGCTGCTAAGCCATAGGTAGTGTTATTTGCCCTCTTGATAACTTCATCGATAGTTTTAAACTTCATAATTTGTTGAACAGGTCCAAATATCTGTTTTAGGCATATACAAATACACAAAGTGGACTAGTGTATCTCACTATCACAAACAGTTTATACATAATGAAAACAATTTCCTTCAGTCTTGTATACCCTTGACTGAATGAATTTAGGAACAAGTTAGAGTCCTAAAAAGGGTTATAAATTAACATAGAGGTAAGATCTTTATAGCACAGAGCAAATCAAGTTAGCCTGTTGTAAAAGGGAAAAAAAAACCTGAATAAAACAATAAATAAGAAAAAATAAATAGGTAAATAGTAAGAAGAGACACCTAGCATAAAGGTATCTATCATGGTCACAGTGTGATACAGATCTATACTGGTGACAAGCTAACTGATATTTCTTTGGGAAACTAAATTTCTCTCTCCTAAATGTTTTATTGGACTTCCGTCTTTGCAGATAGTGGCACAATTAAACATACACACCAAGTGTATATGTAAATTCTTCTCTCTTTCTGGGTTCTGTATAAGAAAATACTCTTTTGGACTTTGCTTTCTCATTGCTGTCTCTCTGTGCTCACAGCTGTGTATGACCATGACCTACTACTTCATGCTAACACAGTATAGGGCAGGGGAGCATTGCTGCATCTAATTAATTTTGTTCCCAGAGTTTATGAGATTTCTACTCGATTTTACTGGAAAATCTTTAGTCCTAGTTTCTAATTGGTATTTTGCAAGGAATTATTTACAAAAATCCTGAGATTCGAAATCCAAGTATTCTTTAAATTGCCTTTGCTCTCTGGGGTTTTGTTACTCAATAGAATTAAAATATTGTGAGACAATCTGTTCTTACTGTACTGCTGAACTAAAGGAAATGAATAAACCTGTGAGGAAACATCTCTGCAATGTTTTCTACCTGTCCTATGGATCAGAAGAAACACTCAAAATTAATTTCTGTGCAGCTTTATTCTGTCCTTCTCCCCTTTGCTATTAGCTCTCAGTGCTCTGGTGTTCATTTTAACTTAGCCTGTTGATTTTTTACTAAACGTACTTGGTATGTGTAGCAGATTGCATTAGCAGTCCTGCTGGCAAAAAAAATAACTCTTAGAATTCTAACAATTTTGAAGGAGCATTCTAGCATGAAGAAATATAATCAACAGTAACTGCGCCAGACTAATGAAAAACAAAACAAAACAAAACAGCATAGAGAGTGAAGAGGTCATAACTTCAGTTTGAAAGTGTGCTGACAGAACTGACTTGTGGTCATAACCCTCTTCCTTCCAGCTAGTCTCTGCTGACCTACCACCACCCCCTTAGTTGGTTCAGTACAAACCCTTCAGTGTTGTGTGGGTACTTTTGAAAGGAATTTAGATTAAGCAACACTACAGGGGCAAAACATTTCTTCACTGTAATTGTCACCAGGCAGAACACCTGTAGAAGCACAACTCATTGCAAAATAGCTGTTTGGCGCATATTTGTGTCAAAAACGCAACTTGAGCTGCTCCTCACTGAGTGCAGAGTTCACAAACTATGTTTTCAAAATCTGTTTCTCTGTTACAGTTACCATAGCTGAAATGTGAGCCATGGGCAGTAGGGAGTGATGTAATTAACAGACCCAGCCTTAACATTTCTTATCTCTTATCAGCTTAAGGTGGAGACTTTGTTGTCAGGTCAGCCTCATACTCCTCTCACTGACCTCTAATGGGCTGGTGAAAGGGGTATAAGAAACTAAGAAATGGACTTTAAACAGCAGCCTGTAAACACATTTACTTGGAACATTTTTATATAGTCACTTGATCTTCTGAATGGATATATTGTACACACATTTAAACATAAAATCTCCAGTACCAACTGCCAAGAATTTATTTACCTCTTCTTTGGCGATGCGCATATCATCTGTAACATTAGAAAAAACTGTGGGCTGGATGAAGTAACCCTTGTTTCCCCATGGACCTCCTCCACATTCCAGTTTGGCTCCTTCTTTTTTCCCACTCTCAATTAGATCCAGGATTTTTTGAAACTGCTCCTTATCAATCTAAGTTAAAAGAAATACAGGAATGAAAACAGCGTCTAACCCACAACTTAACAATGTTCCAGCTTTGTTCAATTGCATACACTGAAGAGGAATATCTGCAGAGCCTCAAACACATTCTTGTCAATAACTTCTCAAAAGTATTCAGTAATCTGAAATTTTCACACAGAGAAATCAGCTATACAGGAAGTGATGGTGTGTGTATCTTCAGTATAAATGAGAAAAACCATCTATAAAATAAACACATTTGATACTTTTTCCAGAACTATCCTCAGCTGCAGATGATTCATCCAAATGAGAGCTGATGAGCTTGTTTCTGCATTTATAACAGAGCAATTGACCTAGCTTGCAAGATTCTCCTGTACATCACTGGGACTGAAAGATTGGCCCTGCTGTTTTCCTAAGCCATCAAAGGAAGTTAAAAAGCAATAGTACAATATAAGTGAAATTCAGTGCTATTTTCAAGTCCTTTTGAGTTCTTAGTAGAATGTAGACTTTTAGCTTTGTGAAACAGATTACATAATTTTTTCTACTGGATGAAGCCAATCTCTGTCCTTCTTGCCCATGTTCACAAAGTAAGACTGCATATGACAAACACATAACAGTTTGGCTCTATGGTACAGCAGATTGCAGTGTCTTTGGCTGGAAAAGGAGTTTATGATGGCAGTTAATATTTCTCTGACCTCTTCCAGTTTTTAGCCGCAAAAGATGTAAAAGAAAATATTGTAAATAGAACGAGAAAGAGCACACATGCTTTTATCTTCCCTCTTCCAATCAACTAATCAGCATTTTATGCATTAGTGAAAATATCTACAAAGTAACATTATTTCAAGAAAAACTCAATGGCAAGGCTTGTTTGGTGGAGACATACAATATAACACCTATTTATTTATTTATTTATTTTTAGCATCATAGAATTCTTAGAGTCAGTAGGGACCTGTAAGGATTGCCTAGTCCAAATTTCATGCAATGAACAGGGAAATCCACAGCTAGGTTAGATTATTCAGTGCCTGGTGCAGCCTAGTCTTGAGTGTCTCCAGGGACAGATCTTCCCCCACATCTCTGCGTGCTCCGGTACATCACTGCATGCACTGATACAGGTTAGAGGGTGACCTGCAGGAGAGGAGTTCTGTGGGGAGGGACCTTGGGATCCTGGTGGCTGACAGGTTGACCATGAACCACCAGTGTGCTCTGGTGGCCAAGAAGGCCAATGGGATCCCGGGCTGCATTAAGAAGAGTGTGGCCAGCAGGTCAAGGGAAGTGATCTTCTGCCCCAGTTAGGCCTCACGTGGAGTAGCGTCCAATTCTGGGCTCCCCAGTACAAAAAAGACAGGGGTAACCTTGAAAAAGTCCAGTAGAGGGCCACAAAGATAATAAAGGACATGGAAAAACTCCCTTATGAAGAAAGGCTGAGAAACCTGCATCTGTTCAGCCTTGAGAAAAGAAGACTCAGGGGGAATCTGATCCATGTCTATAAATATCTATGGAGTAGTTGGCAAAGGGATGAAGCTGGACTTCTCTCAGAACTGTGTGGTGATAGGATAATGGGAAATGGACACAAACTGAAACATAGGAAGTTCTGCACAAATGTGCATGGAAACTTCTTCACAGTGCATTTGATGGAGCACTGTGCTCAGAGAGGTGGTGGAGTCTCCTCCTCTGGAGATGTTCCAGACCCACCTGGATGCCTACCTGTGCAAACTGGGCTAGGGAGTTGCTTTGGCAAAGGGGTTGGAAACAATGATCTCTAGAGGTCCCTTCCAACCCCTACAATTCTGTGATTCTGTGATTCTGGGTAACTAGAGAAAAAAGTTCTTTATAATGATTTCAAGACACTTCATTCTTCAGAGCTCAGCCTTTCAAGTACTAGCTAATGAAGACACTAAGATAACTTCTAGAGGGACCCTTGCACAGAAGTTGCTTTTCTGTGATCATGTTCATCAGCCAGTGAAGTAGATGTACATCTTATTCTCATTTTCATGCAATAAGAGAGGTGGCATTTCATTTAAATAACAAATAGCATTTCAGTCATACAATAATACAGCATTTGAAAAGATCTGGGGATTCCTGGATGTATATTAGACTAAACATCTATTCAACCAAAGCTGTGATAAAAGCTTATAATTTTAGGGATATTTATTTCTAAGAATATTTATAAGGAGGTGATTTTTTGTTACATGTGCACTCCCTGTCATTATGCTTTCAAACAATTGCCTTAGTGCATGCGGAAGACATAAAGTTTCTGCTACCCTGGTGGCCAAATATCTCTTGTGCATAAACATCACAATGTGAAAATGTTTAGATGACATAGTTTGAATAGTTTTCAGTAATTTTTTTGTTATTGTTATCATCATAATTTTTCTTAATAATGTGTGAATTATCATATATGTGTTATTTTACATTTCAGCAGGGCTTTTGCATTTTCCCTCATGTCTGCTGTGCAGTGCACTACCCAAACTTGTGGCCTGAGGTAGGTGCTGTCCCTGAGAGTTAAGAACTGGGGGAAAAATTTGGCTTTCAAGGAGGCTGTGTGACTCAGGAACATAGTGAATCAGTTTGCATTTTGAAAGAAAGATGCAAAGAACAGCATGGAATGTAACACTAACATATTTAAAGCGATTACCACAAAATAAATTAATCTAAACTGCACTGCTGTATTTTTCCTTTATAATGGGACTATGTGAACAGCACAATAAAAACAAGAATATACAATTTTAGCAGGAGAAATTTTGATAACCTATGAAAATCTAAAGATTTCTACTAAAGCTTGCTAAGAGAAAAAAAAGAGATCAAGAAAGGCAAACATATTCAGTAATTCCTTTTTTTTCCCCAATATTTAACTGTCTGCCTTTAAGTACAATTTTACTTTTTTTTTTGCATTTAAATTGATACTACGAATTTCATACTCAGTAAAGTAACAGTCGTATGAAATTGGATCCCTGTTAGCTCTGTGTTAGCTGTACAACAGATAGATACACATCTGAATTCCTTAAGATTCAATGTTAGAAACTTCCTGCCTTCTGACATGTAGATTTATTTAGCTTAATATATTAGTTCATTAGCTAGACACCGTGCAGAATATAAAAATATTGGTTTTTACTGTTTTTGCATTCTCCAAACCTTTTATGGTTTAGAATACAATTTTCTAATGTAGTAGTTCATTTTTATGATAACATGACTGCATAAATCAATGAAGAATTACAGAACACTATCAGATGTGTAGGACATCCTTGTCACAATCTTTTGCTTAATCTCTGTTACAGTTCTCTTGTTCTGTGGTGATCAAACTTGTTTGTAGTTGTGCTGCCAGGAATTTGAATATCCTGTAGTACAAACTAATATTGGTGTAAAACTTCGGACAAAAATGAATATTCTGTATTCAACAGTATTCTAATGTGATTAACAGAATCCACAAATCCAAAGCACTATGATAATAATGTTTTTTAATGTTGTATTTCAGCCTCCATTTAATGGGGAAGCTGTTGGCATAATCTTTTAATACAAACAGGAGAAAATACAAAATGCTGCTTTTTAATTGTGTGGTATTCTAAAATTGAGATCAGTATAATGAGGACTTAGCACCTTGGAAAATAGTGAGAAGTGTTTTCAGCTTTATTTTTCTCAAGTTAGTCATATGCTGAGGCACCAATTGAATATAATATTAGCACTATAACATGGGTGATCAACTTGCACTTTTACGGCTGTTGCATTGAAACTTTCTCAGAGCATTTAAATTCTGTATAACTGTCCCCTTTTCATACCAAATAGTTCTGGAAAAGAGAACGAAATCATACTCCTGTGTTACTAATTCTCTGATGGTAATACGAACAATCCTCACTCCGAATGTTTCCCCTGATTCTGCAGTCTAGTCACTGGACAATGGTTCTCAGCCTTAACACTAACATAAGAACGGATTTAGGAGTACATTAAAGTGTGATGTTCTGCCAAAATTAAATGAGACACATATAATATTACTCACTTGAGGGCCTTGCTGAACACCAGGTGACAGAGGATCCCCAAGAATGTACTTCTTTGCACGTTCAATGCTCCGGCGAACAAACTCATCATAAATAGGTTCTTCCACAAAAATTCTGGATCCTGCTATACAACACTGTCCTTGATGGTAGAACAGACCTTTATGTGCAAATTCCACAGCTTCATCCACTGCAGAGAAACGCAGAGTTCATAAGTCATAAATCTGAGTGGCCACCTCATAAATTTTATGCAAACTTTTGTCATGCCATCTCATTTCTCTTTTTAGTACTTTTTATTTTCATGGTCCTCTAAAATATAAGTATCTATTAATTTTACTGATGTCCAGTGCTACTCTTATGTACAGTAGCACAGCATTCTGAATCAAAACACATTCAACTGTTACATGTCAAATATTGATTCAGCATTACCATGAGAAGTCCACTAGGAAGTTAATAAACCATCTATCTGGTTTTTATTCTGAATTCTTGTTGCATTAGAATCATAGTTATAAAAAGTAAGTGTTGGCAGATGGACAGACACTTCAATCCAGCCAAACAGCCAGCAATTGCTAACGACATTCTACTTTAAAATTACAGCACTACGAGAAACATACCAAGAAAAGCACACAAAACTCTTCCTTATACAGATAAGGGTCATTTTTTACAAAATAAAAAGTAGTCAATTTATATAATGAAAATGCTACTAACAGTCTGCATCTGCAAATATGATGTTAGGACTTTTTCCTCCAAGTTCCAATGTAACTCTCTTCAGATTTGTCTTCCCTGCTGCTTCTTTGATCAGTTTGCCAACCTGAAAGAAAAAGAATGTCACTTAAAAAATATAAATATGACCCATCCACACTCAAAAATCATCACCACAGTACATAGTTGTAGTTTCTCCCTTACCAGAGACAAGGAGACCTGAAAGAAGAAGAGGTAATGGGTAGGAATAGGCAGAGAGTCTATGCTGTTTTTTTCAGTTGATGGTATCAGTAGAGGAATCTTTTTTTATGTGAAAAATTGTAGGGAAAATTGTGAGGGAAGATGCTTGTAGAACTTGCAGCTCTTGCTAGTGTGTTGCAACCAACAGATAACATCCGTACAGTGATCGTCTTCCTGATTTCGAGAACAGAAGTTCTTCCTGATAAATTACACTTTCACAAATAAATGACAGGAACCAACATCTAGAAATATGTTCCCCTGTCCACTTGCCTTTGGAGCTATGCAGGGCACTAGGAATTATAGTTGTTACTATCCCCTGGGAATATCTGTGGAACAGTTCTTATATCTCTTTCCTTTGGGGTCCTTTTCCCACAACTTTTGCTGTCAAGGTTTCTGGGTTTTCTCAGTTTGTACTGACTGTTGATATGAGGCAATGATATTTATCTTTGGAATGCACATTCAAGAAGTTAAAAGACCAATTGGCAGTATTTCCATGAAGTATGCACACAGATAGATAACATAAAGTACACTAGTAAGGACAAAGTTTTATAGTGCCAGAAGGACAAATCTTCAGTTATATCTATAACTGCTCTTGAGAGTAAAAGTTCGGGAAAATTAATAGTGATCTTCTTATCAATTGTTGAACTGATACACATTCAAATAAACTTCTAAGGACTTCCCAGTCATCATCTGTATCATTCAAGTACAGGAATGCCATTACTTCACCTAGGTGTTTGCAGGTCCAATGACAAGATTTCTGAAGTAAATTGCTACCATCGTGCTGTTATTAAAGACAATACAGTGTAACTTTTTTCAGATTTTTGCATTTTTATATTATTTTTAGTAAGAAGTAAATAAAAAAGATTATAAAAGTGTTTTGTCTTTAAAGGAAAAGCCTTAAAATAGCATTAATATAATAGAACCTATTGTATGTCATGATGTGCCTTTGTTTGAAGGGTTTTCCTGCAATACAAAGATTGTTTAAATACTCTTAAATGAAATGGTAACCAACAAATCATTAAACAGACTTTGTTTAACAAACCAGCAGCCAAAAGAAAGGAAAAAGTTAAAATAGTCACACAGAAAAAGTTAGACATTAAATCATTACTGATAATCATTGGGGCACAGTTACATTTTCTTGCATTCGCTATACCTCAGTGGAGCCTGTGAAGCACACTTTATCTATGTCCATGTGGTGAGAAATTGCTGCTCCAGCGGTGGGTCCAAAGCCTGGCACAATATTCACAACTCCAGGTGGAAATCCTGCCTGAATTGGAAAAGAGAACCTCATAAAATTGGGGACATGGTAATGACTAGGAGAATGTATCTTATAGACTGACTTTAATTTTCAGTTCTATGTAGCTTTCTTTTCCACATAAATAAACTTTTTGATATTTATTGCTAAAAAATAATAGAAAGGATACATTAGATTTATTTTTTTTGTAAGTTATCCCACTGTCACTAATCTAAAAGCATTTTCAACGAAATACAAAATGGTTGCATTTAGTTTAGTCTTAATACTCATTTAGTTTGTATGAAATAGCAAACCACAGCTTTGCTGAATCATGGTTTCGAAGCAGAAAAATAAAATGTGCTAAGTCATTGCCAGTAACACACTGCAAGGTTACTGTGCTGGTGACTGCTGAAGTCCATGCTAACTCTTCAAACATGTTAGATTACATTTGTTGATCTTATTGGGAAACAAGATAGCTAAACTATTTAACTGTTCTTTGGGTGTTTACTGGGCTAGGTACAATAGCCAATGACACTTTGGAGCCAGTGGATAAACTATAACATTCCTTGTGTTCAAGAGCACAAAGTGTATTCTGGCGTTTTCAGTGTGAAGAGAGTTCACAAGCTTGGTATCACTCAAGCAATGAGGATTTACATCTCTCTGTTAATTATAAACCCAGGTGGGTGAAAGGTTTGTTCAGTTAAAAAATAATAATAATTAGCTGTGCAAACAGGCTCTTTTCTGTGATAACTATGCTAATAAAGTCCTTGCCACTCACTTCTAAATACCCTACTCCTGACTTAATTTTTACTTTTGACTTTGAAATGCACTGTGCAAATATTTTTGTCAAAGAATGGAATGGGTTTACTAAATTAGTGTTGTAATTGTTTTTTTTTTAAAAAAAAAAAACTTTTTAAGCTCTGTTTGTGGGAGTGTATGAGGCTGTGTATATGCACGCTTTTGCCCTGAATTTACTTAACTGGTTACAGTAGGTAAGTTTCATAGTACAAGGCTAGACATGTAATGAGAAGTACTTTCAAAGGACGGTCTAGCTTACATTACCTCTGTGGCATTTCAGCTGCAGTGTTCTATTACACTTCTGAGAAGGGCAAAAAGCTATGTTGTTACCAACTTACCTCTTTAATTAAGGATCCCATGTAAAGGGCACTCAGAGGTGTTTGTTCTGCTGGTTTGACAACCACCGTGTTTCCACAACAAAGTGCAGGAGCGATCTTCCAGATAAACATAACCAATGGGAAGTTCCACTAAAAGGCAGATGAGAATGTGCATCCGGTTACTAATACATAACCAAAATGACTTAGCTTTTTTCTATGATTGTAGCACAAATTGTCAGCTGAATGATCAAACTTTTTATTGTGCTCTTTTCAGTGTGAAGATATTTTGAAAAAGCAACTAGCAAACCATGTACAAATTGATACTGATTGGTGACTTCGGTATATGTGAGTCCAGGCACAGGAAACAGCAAGAGTACACCTCTAACAAAGCTGCAGAATTAGTGGTAAAGGTGTCATTTTTGTTATCTTGTTTCTTAAATGATCTGTCATCAATTCAGTTTTCAAAGAGAGACAAAGTAATAAGGAGTAGTATTGCCTCTGCACTCTTCCCTGGTGGTTTCACTGTCATCTCTCTATTGTGCTTAGTTCAGCTGGAATGGAGAGCAATGACTCCTTTGGACCCCATATTCAGCAGTGTGAGGGATAACAAAGATGGGGGAAAAGAACTCCATCCCTTTGAAAATAATTCTAGTGGCTTTTTACCATTGTGCCTGTAGAACTGCAGAAAAGACAAGGGAGAAAGTAGAAGAAAATGCAGTTAGCAGTTACCTATTGTCTCAGAAATGCTTGGAGAAGTATACATACATCTGTTCTTTATCTCTCTCTGGTTATCTCCTTATTCTCACCCCACCCCCAGAAATAACAGGAGCACAAATAATTCAAAGTAAGGGATTACAGAGTTTTCTGAATCTTCCTTATTGAAGCAGAACTGAGTGAGTGGAAGGGAAATGCTAAGCAGACAGAAGTGTTTTGCACTGTTCACATAATCCTCAAAGGTTGGTTTATGTAAAGACCTTGAACTTGGCTTTAAGTTTCATTTCAGAGAAAACAGAGATATACTGAGAAGTCTTTGAACATTTTGTAGAGTAAGCTAGCATATGTACCCATATGCCTATAGTTCTAGGCTGCAGTTTTACATAAAATGTGTCTAGTTCTTTAGCATATCTTAAATCTGCTTTACATGAAATATCTTGTGCCTGACTTACAAAAGAAATGAACAATAGTTCCTCAAGCTCTGAAAGAATCTGAATCCAAATAATGTTTTCCAGAGATGTTCTCTAAACCAATGTCATGGTCTAAAGATACAGCAAATCTTCCAGGTCAACTGAAAGATATCTGGAACAAAAGAGGGACCCACATGGCTGAACATGCCTGGCAGACAACCTGACTATTTTAGAATCATGTAAGCAGTCAAGCAGGTCAGATCAGACTTCCCAAACCTTTCATGTGTGGAAAGAGATGGGTGGATTAGGAGCATCTAGTGCATGTAACCACTGCCCCAGCTACCTATCAAAAGTATGTAAACCTCAACAAAGGTTTGATTTTCTCGTTTTGGATGCTCAGGCTCAGGTAGGTCTTCTGAAGTTTCACTTAGAATAAGTAAACCCAGAACAGGAAACTTTAACATTAAGAGCTTGGGAACTTGTGGCTCAGCGCTCATCAAACACACTCTTTGCATTGTTGCATGCACTGTCATCAATGTAACTAAGTCATAAGTAAAGATTGCCGTAGCCTAGATGCTCTACTAAAGAGAATAGACATTCCAGGTCCCAGACAACTTATTGCATATTGGCTATAATTATTATCTTCTCCATCTGGTTTATTTCCTGTTCTTTCTGTTCCAACAGAACACAGTCCTGTTTTTCAAACAAATTCTATCTTCTGAGTTTGAGCTCCGTAATACAGGGAGTAGAGAACCAAGGCTTAACTAGACTCCATGTTAAAGAGTTTGAAGAATACTCAAGATAGTTTCTACTTTCAGGAGCAGAATGTTTCTCACTGATAATGTATTCACAATCTACAGAAGCTCAAAAACATGTTCATTTATGACAGCTACACCCATGTTTAACATAAATGACTCCAACTTACAGGAACAATTTGTCCACACACACCAACAGGCTCATGCCTCGTAAATGTGAAGAAGTTTCCATCTAGAGGAAGAAGGAATAAATTAGAAATTCAGTCAGAGCATTTAT
This sequence comes from Odontophorus gujanensis, assembly GCA_013399175.1. Taxonomy (NCBI): domain Eukaryota; kingdom Metazoa; phylum Chordata; class Aves; order Galliformes; family Odontophoridae; genus Odontophorus; species Odontophorus gujanensis. The sequence continues at coordinate 44,266 of VXAB01002560.1, read as the reverse complement.
GAAAAAGTTAAAAGAAGATAAAGTTGGACACCAAACAGTTACATACAATTTTACTTATAAATGTTATTCTCAAAACTTTAACTGTGCAACAACAACAATAAAGTACATCTGGATTCAATCTCTGTTTTCTTCATAGCTCCAACGTTTGACTCTATCATTATGACTGACTTTGCAGTGATAACTCTGCATCTCAAAGTGGTATGCACAGCATACCAATGAATATTTTTCATTTATTTTTTTTTTATCACATTTTTTTTTTAAAAGAAAATACTTTTCTAAAAGCTACTTGCAATCCTTGGTACATATTAGACATTTTTTTAGTATTAAATCTTATCTTAAATTAAATCCATTAAGTAAAATAAATTCTCTTTGATTCAAATAAGCATGTGCTCCATTAAGCCTGGTATAGGGAACTACATCATGCCAATATTTGGTAGTATTTATCAGTACAGTTTTCCTTAATTCCTTCTTTATTGCCATTCTTTGTACTTCTGAGCAAAGTCAGCTAGAAATAATGTTATTGTAGCGCTGCACGGTAGGAGAGGAAGCAGAAGGAAAATTCAGGAAAACAAAGGAAAATTTCCTCATTCTTATCTCTTAGCACACTTCCTAATAAACTATCTGACAACTGAAGCATATATTATTGTTGCTGCTCATCTTAACTATAACAAGTAAATACTTGACTTTAATTACTATACCATTGCATAAACAATCCGTTGCTATGCAAAAGGAACCAATGAGGCTTCTTAGGTGCAGATACAGGCTAAAATTTTCCTAGACATTAAAATATTCTGTGTAGTTGTACACAGAAAAATAAGATAACAATAACAATAAATACACTGAATGTTTAAAATTAGAATTATGATAGATTTTAAATAAGGTTTTTTAAAACAGACTAGAATACATTCCATTAATCGTTTTTATTGGTATTACACAGCTTCTAGATAAATATAGTTTTTTACAGGTAACATTTTTTCAGTTCTGTTCTTTAGTTATCTCGAAACTACTCACCCATCGGAACAGTTCGACCGTGGATTTTATCAGCCCAGCCTGCACAGTAGCGTATTGTTCTAACACAGGCGCCTAAATCCATTAGATAGGCAGTAGAAAAGAGTTTACCACCATTAATAGCTTCCATTGTCTGTAGACAACAGCAATTACAAAGTTAATATCAAATATTGATAAGCTTTCTTATATCTGTACTTTGTCATCTAGCATGTGCTTGTTCAGCTCAGAGGTTTTCAGTATTCAGAAGATTAATTTCTACCTAGAAGAAAAGCCCAAATTTTAATCTACAAACAAGGAAATTTAATGGTGATTTATTCTCAGTGTTCTATTCAGTTTACAAGACCATTTTACATTTGAAATGGTGACATGTTCTGAAAAAGAATAACATTTTTCCCATCTGAAATCGGTTAAGATATTACAGCTTATAGTAAGTATTCTACAAGTGTAGATGGAAAAATATACTGTTTGGGTTCTGTGGGTTAACTAATTAAACCAAAGTGAGTGACCAGAGTATCTTAGCCTATGTATATTGACAAACAAGATGGACAGTACTTTCCTGGCAAGTTCTGCCACATTAACTTTGGATTTTCTGATTTCTAATTACGAAAGGACATATTCATGCTTAATGGATGCATGACTGGCAACTTATCTAGGTTACCTCCTGTTGATTCCCATGGACGCTACAACAGATCTGAAGAGCATAGTAACACTGTTTGATAGAGGAAATTCTCAACTACGAGACACTGTTTGTCAACATAGTCATTGCCGTCAGCTGTGAATTTTCACTAGAAATGGACAGCCTGCCTGCCACCAGTAGAGGTGACCCACTGTCACCACTGATGAAATGCAATGTGTACAGCCTCACTGTACTCACATACTCTGTTTGGTCTCCATAAAACAGATCTGAAGAGCATAGTAACACTGTTTGATAGAGGAAATTCTCAACTACGAGACACTGTTTGTCAACATAGTCATTGCCGGCAGCTGGGAATTTTCACTAGAAATGGACAGCCTGCCTGCCACCAGTAGCGGGGACCCACTGTCACCACTGATGAAATGCAATGTGTACAGCCTCACTGTACTCACATACTCGGTTTGGTCTCCATAAATGTTTGGCAAATGTCAGCAAAAGTCATCAGAAGCAGTTTTTGCTGCATGGAGGAATTCATATCCACCCCTTTGCTTAACACATCCTTCCATGTTTGATTGCCATGGACGCTACAACAGATCTGAAGAGCATAGTAACACTGTTTGATAGAGGAAATTCTCAACTACGAGACACTGTTTGTCAACATAGTCATTGCCGGCAGCTGGGAATTTTCACTAGAAATGGACAGCCTGCCTGCCACCAGTAGCGGGGACCCACTGTCACCACTGATGAAATGCAATGTGTACAGCCTCACTGTACTCACATACTCGGTTTGGTCTCCATAAATGTTTGGCAAATGTCAGCAAAAGTCATCAGAAGCAGTTTTTGCTGCATGGAGGAATTCATATCCACCCCTTTGCTTAACACATCCTTCCATGTTTGATTGCCATGGACGCTACAACAGATCTGAAGAGCATAGTAACACTGTTTGATAGAGGAAATTCTCAACTACGAGACACTGTTTGTCAACATAGTCATTGCCGGCAGCTGGGAATTTTCACTAGAAATGGACAGCCTGCCTGCCACCAGTAGCGGGGACCCACTGTCACCACTGATGAAATGCAATGTGTACAGCCTCACTGTACTCACATACTCGGTTTGGTCTCCATAAATGTTTGGCAAATGTCAGCAAAAGTCATCAGAAGCAGTTTTTGCTGCATGGAGGAATTCATATCCACCCCTTTGCTTAACACATCCTTCCATGTTTGATTGCCATGGACGCTACAACAGATCTGAAGAGCATAGTAACACTGTTTGATAGAGGAAATTCTCAACTACGAGACACTGTTTGTCAACATAGTCATTGCCGGCAGCTGGGAATTTTCACTAGAAATGGACAGCCTGCCTGCCACCAGTAGCGGGGACCCACTGTCACCACTGATGAAATGCAATGTGTACAGCCTCACTGTACTCACATACTCGGTTTGGTCTCCATAAATGTTTGGCAAATGTCAGCAAAAGTCATCAGAAGCAGTTTTTGCTGCATGGAGGAATTCATATCCACCCCTTTGCTTAACACATCCTTCCATGTTTGATTGCCATGGACGCTACAACAGATCTGAAGAGCATAGTAACACTGTTTGATAGAGGAAATTCTCAACTACGAGACACTGTTTGTCAACATAGTCATTGCCGGCAGCTGGGAATTTTCACTAGAAATGGACAGCCTGCCTGCCACCAGTAGCGGGGACCCACTGTCACCACTGATGAAATGCAATGTGTACAGCCTCACTGTACTCACATACTCGGTTTGGTCTCCATAAATGTTTGGCAAATGTCAGCAAAAGTCATCAGAAGCAGTTTTTGCTGCATGGAGGAATTCATATCCACCCCTTTGCTTAACACATCCTTCCATGTTTGATTGCCATGGACGCTACAACAGATCTGAAGAGCATAGTAACACTGTTTGATAGAGGAAATTCTCAACTACGAGACACTGTTTGTCAACATAGTCATTGCCGGCAGCTGGGAATTTTCACTAGAAATGGACAGCCTGCCTGCCACCAGTAGCGGGGACCCACTGTCACCACTGATGAAATGCAATGTGTACAGCCTCACTGTACTCACATACTCTGTTTGGTCTCCATAAATGTTTGGCAAATGTCAGCAAAAGTCATCAGAAGCAGTTTTTGCTGCATGGAGGAATTCATATCCACACCTTTGCTTAACACATCCTTCCATGTCAGATGTCAATCTACCAGCCTGCCCTCAGCTTCCATCTGTTGCATGGCATCAAAATTTCCAGAATTTCGGTGGAAGGCTCACCTCAACTGCCATACCACCAACACTCACCACTGATGTTGTGGGCTATAATAAAAATAGGAGGCATTACTTTCAGAGTAGCCCTTGAATATTAAAAAGTATACTCAAAACATGTAATACAAGCCCCAGAAAAAAACTGAGCCTCCTTACACACAGGGGAAAGGTCTGAGCCATGAGGAACTCAAGGGAGAATAATTCAATATGAAAAATAAATATTTATAGAGAATAATATTTTTTTTGTTTCTAGTTAATACCTGTGTGAAAAAACGGGTCTGATTCAAAGGCTGGCCAACTGTCCATTCCATGGCTCTCCATGCTAAGAAGATATATATTCTAAATCTTTACAATAATAGTCATTCAACATTATTATTTTTCAGTTGATTAAT
>VXAB01002560.1:28500-39925 GCA_013399175.1 Odontophorus gujanensis | reverse complement strand
TTATGATTTGATGATCCTACAGGGATACTAACATGAAATATGGCTGATATCAAATCTAAGGGTATTGGATTAATGCCATTTTAAGGTTTGGATTAATGCATTTTAAAACCCCTAAATTTCATGACATTTTGTTAAAGACCATATGAAGTCCTTAAATAATGTCAGCATCAGCATGTTGACAAAAATTTCAAAGTTTCCTAGTATAAAGAGAGTGGGCCTTCAGCTTTGTGAATAATCTTGTTAGGTTCCTAAGGATAAAATATTCAAATAAAAGTTTCAAGAACTAATAATATCTTAGAAATTTTCTTTTCTTTTCTTTTCTAAATTTATTATTTCATTGGTCCAGAATTCCTTAGCTCCTTTACTACTGACTGTGTTATTAACAAGCTGAGTGGAGGAAACCTCTTCATTTTTATAAAGTCTGGAAAGCACTTCACTCAAGCACATATTATCTAAAAGTGAAAAGTAGTCAATCATGTGAGAAATATGTGGAAAATAAAAACAAATTCAGCAAAATAGAAGCTTGGGTGGGAGAAAAAATGTGCTTTCATACTACAAAAATGGCTACTGGGAACAAAAACTCAATGCCCTGGATTCTCTGTGGAAAAAATATTATTTCTTTATCCTCTTTGCATGTGTAACGCCTTAGGCTATAATACAAAGAAGTAAATGCCACTTTATCTGTTATTTAACTGACTAGGAGCCATACATTTCCTGCTAAAAAATATGGCTCTCTTAAAATTTATTCTCTCCCAGTTTCAATAAATTTAGCACTATCAAGGACACAAATTCTGGTTACCCAATTTTTCTCAAAATTATCACTCCATATCAAGATCACAGGACTAGTTTATAGGAAGAGTGTTGCTGAAGAAAAGTGTATATCTGAGAGTTGTAATCTGTAGTATTCGAGAAAATAGCCACAGCTCTTTTGAATTTTTCATTTGTTTTTAAAAAATCTGTTTGGAACATGTACAAGTGTCTTCCTACACAGGAGCAATAATGATTATAGAATGGTCAATAGATGTTTCTTTGCAGGTATTTTATATTTTGGAGGTTTGAATTTTATTATCTTGTGGTTTGTAGCTAATGGTTAAATACTTCAAATTGTTATTAGATCAGTCTGAGTGATGATCCTGAGCGCTGGTTGTTCCTGGTGCTTTTTTACACTCTTTGACACTGTAGGCACTAAAGCAGTGTTCATCTTCAGGACAATACAAGCCCTTAACCTGCTTAGTCTTTCATCCCAGACAGTGCTTAAAGTTGGAGAGAGCATCAAACATGAGGTTTAAAACAAGCGTAGGATACCACACTTTCAAAATAATTAGTAGACCTCTATTTTAAAAGTTCTTTCTTGCATTAGTAAACAGCTAGTAGACAGTCATAATGCTTAAGTGCCTGTGGTTGAGCAGAAACATGGCTAAAAAGTGGAAGTTACTAAAGACAGGAAATCATTACCTGCCAACTATGTTCTTCCTTTCATTCTGGGGGTTGGATTAGATGCTGTCTAGAGGTCCCTTCAAACCCATACAATTCCGTGATTCTGTGATTCCTGCTATCAGATAATTTATTGTTTTTGGTTCTGGTTAAGATTTTTCACTGATTGCTAGTTGCATGTTGGAATTAGTGAGAACAAAATATATACCCATGAAATTTAGATTTCTTCAAGTGCTACCATGCTCTACTTGTAAACTTTGGGCCTGGCTTTGAGGTTAGGCCTTGATTTATGCTTTAGTTAAGTGTTGAACACACAGTCTATGTTAATTTCTTAAAAAATCAACTACTGAAACTGTATGGATTGTAGGCAGCTGAAGTATTATCTGAAAGCTAATTAAATACCCAAGTACATTGTGGATTTGAGGTACCAGTAGTCCTGAATACAAGCCAGTTCATGTGGTCAATTTAGAACACAGTAAAAATGGTTATGACAGCCTGACTTTGAGAGGGTTTAGTGTATTACTTTCATTTGTATCTTCCTTTAGAAATTCAAATATTGACTTTTTTCCCCATTTTGTTCACATTTTATACTCACAGCTAGAATCAGTCGATCCCTTTCAACTAAATCAGCTAGTTTATTCAAGAGCCTTCCTCGTTCAGAAGCATCCATGGTACGCCAGGGTGATCCAAGCTCAAAAGCTGTTCTAGCTGCTTTAACAGCCTTGTCTATATCAGCCTGTAAGAAAAACATAAAAACTTTTAAAATCTGTTATCCAGGCTTGTTAGTTTCTAAACATGTAAAGTGCTTCTCATCCCAATCATATCAGTTATTACAGTAATGTAAGATACGTTATTTTGTTTTAAACACTTTCACTATCATTTCAGAAGTTTTAAGTTATATGAGAAACATGCATTTTCAAAGCTCCTAAAATTTAAAAAAAAAAAAAAAAGCATACTAAGGAACTCTATTTCTAAACATTCTGTCTGTCTTTTAGTATCTATGATTAGGAATTCATACACAAATTAAAATACTAATGAAATTTATTTTTTTTAATGTAGAAAGAGATGCCAAAATCTGTAAGTTAAATTTATAGATACTTGGTACTATCTAAAAATATCTGGGTCTGTGGTGAAGCCAAGGTTAGAAAAAGGCTGTTCTTTAAAATGCTTTGTAAGACAAACACAGATTTGCTATAGAGGAAAATAAATAAATACATTTGTTTATGAAAGCTTATGGGATGTTTTTATTTGATATAATAATAGCAGATCACTAATTCACCAGATTCACTAATTCACTTCATGGAAAGAAATATGGGAAATTGATGGAAGGATCTCTACAACCAACACAGTCATTACTATAGGCTAGTAATGATCCATCATCTAAATTTTGTAGCTGAAATCCACAAGATATTTAAGATCAATTTCTTCCAGAACCTGTCAGAACAGATACCTCATCACTTATTTGTGACACACAAATATGTGTAGTGTGAATATTTACTTCTTTTTGTCTTATCTCTTATTATAAAAATTCTTCATATTTTCTGTATGACTTGGGATGTATACCTTAACCTATATCAGAAAAGAATGTGAGCTACACTTGTGTGAATTCTGTAAATTAAAATAAATATTGTGCCTTGTGGTGTTTCTACAAGCACAACACTTAAAACAAAGAAAAGAATGTGTAAATATAAATAAAGTTTGTGAATGTAAGTGAAAGTAAGAAAAATAAAACAAACAATAATCATCAACTACATGAAAGATAAATCTATGCCAAAGGAATGAAGACTGTTAGCTCCTTTCAAAGCCAAGTAGTTCTTCCTTTCCTTTCCCTTTCCCTTCCTTTTAAAATTTTTATAGATATACAGTCACCTTTCATCCTATTGACCACCTATTGAGCTGTTTTATTAGTACTAGAGACCTTTAAGATTAGGAAATGTAGGTTGAAAGAGTCAACAGACTTACAGGAAAAGAGTTCCCATCCNAAAGGGTCAACAGACTTACAGGAAAAAAGTTCCCATCCACATATATATTTTTTAATCTCTCTTTTTTTTTTTTTCTTAAATACCACTTTCACAATCCATTTTATCAATCTTCTTGTGTACAGAAAAATTAAATTCTTACATTCTCTTGGTTTATTACCTAAAAGCTAGGCTCTAGAATGTTAGGTTCACAATGATTTTGTAATTCACTAGATTTGTGCATTTTACTTGGTGATTTAATTAACAGCAGTTGTCATTTCATATTAGATCGCAAAATTATTGGAGAGAAAGTAAATGTGTTTGACGGACAATATTATCTCTCTGTTTAATGAGTTGTGAAATCACTTGTAAAGAAAGAAAGCTACAAAAATTAAGAACGTTGAGTGAATAGTTGCAGATGATAAGTATTTTAAATTAAGGGTGATCAAATATCAAACCATTCCTTAGCAATGCAATTTGATTTTCAAATAACAAATTAGAGAAGAGTAAGAGTAGAATCTTACATCAGAAGCATGTGTAATGCTTGTGGGTTACAATCTGGAGGCTAATGGCATGCTTATGAAATTCTTTGGTTGAGTACAAAATGAACTCTGAAAAATGTCTGTGACAAAGGGCACCACACACTTGAAACATGAATTGAAGAAAAGCAAGAACAAGACATCTCAAGAGCACCTGACCAGAAATATGCAATTATCAAAAGCCAGGATTGTGAAGATTTTTCCAGCTACCTTCATCAAACTAAGCATTTAATATAAATCTTTAGTATAGCTGTCTTGTAAGGTCACTAATGTTCTGTAATGTCTGCACTGCAGAGGCAGTGCCTGAATACAGAAAGCTGTATGAACTCATTTTCTATACACTTCTTGAGAATATTTTATCTCTGTACAATAAAATAAATGCTGCTTATTTTGCTTATCATATTGACAATAAATTGTTAGTGAACTTCCAACTCCAAATAAGCAGCTTATAAGTCTCCTTAATATCTCTCATGGATAAAATGGTGTTCAATAAACATTTTAATGCTAAACCTAAAATATTCCAGATACACAAGTTATTTTAGGCATGAATATTTCTTCAGATATAATTTTGTGTAATATAAGAGAAATGTTTTTGGCTTTTGAACAGAAAGATTTGACTTCAGAATGTAAACTATAGAAAAGGAAATAAATACGTGCATGAAACAAAGCATTAATTGTAGGTTAATTTTATTTTCATATATATAGAACATTTTTTAGTTGTCAGCTAGAAAAAGAACATTCACTTCTCATAATGACATCCTCAGAATTTATTCAAAAATTTCCCTGGCCATCAGTTTTAAAACTGTTTAAGTAAAATTGTCTTCTGCCGACAAATAACTCTTTTAGTTGATAACATTCACTAAGCTCTATGGTAAAGCTAAGCACATACTTTCTAGCTGAAAATACCCAGTATAATGAGATCTAAAGCTACATACTTGAGGATATAGGCTTTGACTATAACTTTGATTAAATGGCATTAATCTGTAATATTTCTATGACTAAATCTCATATATTTAAAAAAATAAAAAAAATTGTTTATAAGCACAATTTATGCTTTCACTCCATTGCTTAAATATATGAATTCAACATGCAGCACAGGAATTAATTTTGGGGGAATCAGTGTCCATTTTTTAGATGACCTTCATCTGCAGAGCCTATTTTGGGATTATTTTCTGTATTTTTCAAGATAACTCTACGAAGAAGTCAAGTTCATAGCTAAAAATTCTAATAGAAATGAACAATTTTTCAGAGTCTGCATGGAAAAACATTTCAGTATCTTTCCACTTTATGATATCTGTTATGAAAAACTTTCTAAAAATATGTAATGAACAGATTACATCAATGTATGAAGCAGAGCTGGGAAAAAAAAAACAACAAAATAACAGTGAAGTAATTAGATACCGCTGAGCAAAGATAGCAAAGAATTAGTAGTTTTAACAAGAAATTTATCAAAAAACGTTGCTATAGATTTATCTTTATATCAATAAATTCTTAAGGGTGAAGCAGATGAAGGTATATAGGATAAATCTTTTGAGGTTCTCTTTTAAGCCAGCAGAGGTGGATGCTCACCTTCATACTTTCAGTACAGAATTGCATTTAAAGCTAAGGATAAAAGCATGAAAGTAAATCTTACCTTGTCACCTTCTTCAACCTCACAGATTTTCTCTTCATTAGCAGGGTTAAAGACTTCAAATTTTTTACCGCTGACTGAATTATGCCATTCATTGTTTATAAATATCTGAAAATGAAGAAACAGTGCAGTACTATTAGTAACATTTATACTTATTGAGTCTTTTATATGCTCAAGGATAAATCTAGACCACTCCGATTTATAAGTATATGAACAAAAAATGGGATAGGTAATACCACATAACTCTGTTGAGAATAGTGATCATACATGAAGTTAACCACCTTTTGAAAATTATCTTTGGAGAGAAGCCACTTTTTTTCTTCACATGATATTATTTGGATTGTTTCATATTATAAAATATAATGTTCCATAGGAGTTTCTCCTCTCAAACCAAACTCTGATGTACAGCAGAGGTACATTCCTAAATGATCTACCCAAAATGGCTTCTCTTTCTTGACCTCACAGGATTGGTAGATATACATTATATAAAACAAAAACAAAATACTATTTCATATGGCTTTTATTTGATTTCTCTTTACCTTATCCCCACAAAAGGTAATCCCACAAAAAAAATCTAATGAAACTTTTTTCTGAAAGTCAAGACTAAAATAGTTCCACAGTCAACTGACGAAAAAAGGAAATAGCCAACTAAGCAGAGTAAGAAGTAATCATGTGTATTTCTCTATTTCCATGTTACAGGAGAAAAATAATCAGAGATAAACTTTCTCTTATTATTTGTTTACACAGTAAAGAAGTGTTGCCTGATGTTTAGATGGAGCCTCCTTGTTCCAGCCCACTGCATTTTGTTCTGAACTGATTCAGTAATTATGAATGTTAATCAAATGATCTACTAAAAATGTGTACTAATATATAGTTACAGAGAAGTTGTATAATACTACGTATAATACTACGCAGCTGTAAGAATTTATCAGACAGATGTGTGTAGATTCATGGAAGAAATTTGAGGTATTCATCTCCATTTGTAGGTGCAAAATAGAACCTGACTCTGATCTATAGGCTGGGTTTGTGCTGCACCAGACCCAGACATGTTTGAATTTACGTGAGTGAAATTGTTAAAGGGAGTTAGCTTTTACTTTGATTCAGTAAGTTAGTCTTAGAAAAGAAATGATATGTCACTGGGAAGGCCTGATGCACCACACAGAGTGTGAAAAGAGAAAGATATGTTGCTGCCCAGTGTTAAAAGTAGCAATCACTAACTGTTCAATCTTATAACCCTCAGCCACAGGAGAATGTCTTCCCTTCCCACTGCACTCCAGTGCCCCTTATGGTTAATGCACAAGAGAGATCTTGCTCATGCTTATCATTAAAATTGTTGCAGATTCTGATTATACTGGGTATTTTATACTCAACCTCTGCCAATTTTTAGAATCAAATTGGCTCAAAAAAAGCACCTTGCCTCACATCTGTTCACTGGCTATAACCATGCTGTCAGAAACCTGAGGATCTGAGTTTAAATCAACTATTTAATGAACTAGTAGAAAATATGTGATTTCCATTTTCTCTCAATCAGTGCGAAGCACCTACTACTGCTGCTCATAGCATCAGGAGTTTCTACATTTAAAAAGAAAACCAGGACACAGTTTGGTGCAGGCAAATCAAAGCAGTGATGGTTGATGCAGGGAGGACAAAGGTAAAGTTAAATGGATAATAATAAGGATAAATGCGTTCTGTCTCACAATATGGATGTATGTCCTAGAAACATTTATGTTATGAATGTATGACTGATTTCAAGGAAAGATTTTTGCATACTATTGAAATTGCTCGCACTTATTCTCTGGGTGGTTCTTAATAATTTGTGAGCAGTATGGTAATATTTTCATGACTGATAAAATATTATCTTTAAATATATATGGTAACAATTTCCTATTACTATATTCTTATTATTATATTCCTGAATATTTGTTTGATTATTTGTGGGTGTTTTAATTGCAGTGTCATCATTCCCTCTAGGCATCAGGGCAGACCAGCAAACTCCTGAATTAACAAAAGCTGTCAGGGAAGTTAAATACAAGTTCCAGGAAATTTCAAATATGTGATGAAGCTGATCACAGAAGTATCCACACAAAATGCCGGCTATTATGACAGAGCAAAAACAGCAGTTAAGTAGTTAATATGAACAAGCCATCTTTAGTTACATTGCCAAGAAAAGAGACAAAGTAAAAGGTAAATATTAACATAACACTGCTATGATGTTACAGCATGCCAAATTCATATCTGTCTGGGAAAGGAATAATAGTAAAACATACCATTTTTGGAAATCCTGAAAGTATTTGTTTAAAAATTGTATTTATTGCACCAACCAGTACCATCCATGATATTACTTTAGAATACTTTTCTTATTAATGTCCCTAATACCATTCCCATTTCAAATATAACTTCATTACTTTAAATATATACACAACATTGTATCAGGATTATATAAATCAAATTATCCAGATGTCTTCTTCAAATTAGACAAGACCTATGCAGGTGTGACAGACAGAGCAGAGAAAGGAAAATGTCAAAACTCTCCATGTAAGCTATTTTACATACATTGCAAGCAACTGCACTGAAACATGCATGCAGATGTCTCCATATTCTCAGAAAAAAAACCCAACCAACAAAATAAAAATCAAACAGAAACCAACCACCACAAGCAGGGTGAGGCTCTCTAAATTCAGAGAATGTTCATATGCCATCCTAAAGTAATTTTCATCAACTCTCTCATCTTACTAAAAAGGAGAATCCCCCAAATTGGCATCATCTTGAAACAGATTACACTGTTTTGTCCGTCAGGGAGAACTCTGGCCCCTTAGATTCATAGAATCATAGGGGTTGGAAGGGACCTCAAGAGATCATCGAGTCCAACCCCCCAGTTCTTTATTTCTTACTTGTCAGGAGAAAATGTGAAAGAACTAATTTTCTATTGCACAAGCAATATAAAGAATGTTGTCTGCAATGACTGAATACTGCCCATGAGGTTAAGGGCTGGAAAATTATTTTGCAAAGACTGATGTCTTAGAGGTATTGTTCTGTCATTTTGTTATGTCACTGGTATTTTTAAGAGGGAAAAGAGCTTTTATTTCAACAACCTGAAGAACTAATGACTTCCACACTTTGCACTAGACCTGGAAATGCGCATTTCTTATAAATGAGGTTGTACTTCAATACGCCTTTTCATTTAAACTAAAGCTATTGCTGTCAAAAATGTTTGATTGGCTTTATTTCCCAGTGTCAGAGTGCAATAAAATCTTGATTCTCTGACAGGACTGATTTCAGTTGAGAGAATCAGGTGCTGCTCTACTAGTAAGAGTGAAAGTTATGCAGAAGACTACAGTTTTTCTGTCTTGCATTGTAGAGTTGATTTGACCACTCAAGTGACCTGAGCAGAGAACTGGTAGAGAGGACCTGTGCTTTGCCTTTTTTACCATCCCAGTGTGTTGTTTTTTGTTTATTTTATTCCACATTTGAGTATTTTTAAGTGACTGTGAGTTCGTCTTATATTGTAGCAGTTATAAAAAGAGGGTCAATTAGTGCCTGTACTGCATAAAGAATGAACTACGTTCAGGACACCTTTGTCTTAAATGGACTGAAAATACAGTGACCCTGATGAAATAGCTATTAAGGCTCTATACTAGATGCTAAAACCTTATGAAATATAAGTTTTCATGAATCTTCCATGGAATAAGGATCTTCTTTTAACGGGCTCTTTATTGTAATATATCTGTACAGGCTTTCAGATCTCTGTGCTTCTGCACAGTGATTTAAAAGTAGATGTTAGGGAAGAAAACGCTTCAGTTTTGTTGCAAAAGGGATCCTACACACAGTTCAGTATCTGCCTATATGCTTCTTCTTTTCCTTAGGAAAGAATTATCATGTAATTCACTATTACTATTATAAGCTGTAATCTGTACTACAGAGATGAAAACAACAAAAGTTTCCATATATTCTAAAACATGGACAATCCCAAATGAACTGAGTCAGACTTACTAACATGTAATGAAATATCTAAGCTGTCTTCTTTTTAGCTACTAGAAACTCTTCCAGAGTTACACAGGTATATGAAATAGTGTAACTTCTTCCCACCATCCATGTGCCATACGCTCTGCTCCTCTATGATAAAACTTTCTTTGACAATGCTATTCAAATAAGCCCAGTCACGTGTTACACAGTGCTAAAAATGGTCACTCAGTTTTGATAGCTGTTCAGCTGACCACTCATTTGCTCAGTTCAGACAGCAAACCATCAGGTGACACTTCCAGCATTTCAGGGGAAGAAGAGCTGTGGCTAGGCTCCTGCTGCTTACTGCAGAATGGAATTCAGCATCATCCAGGTGATGAAAAACTGTCATCCCTTGCTCACACATGCTCTTGTAGAATGAGTGCCATTTAGATGAATTTGATGCCGGCATAAGTCTTACAGCCACATCCAAGTCTAGCAGAGATCTGTGATCTGAGAGCATCTATTTATTTATTTATTTTTGTTAGAATTTTGTGTTAAGAAATGTATTTATAGAGATATTTTATTTTAGTGCTGTAATGAACTGATGATTAGAGAACATACCCATTCTTTTAAATTGATTCTTTAAACTTTTGGATGCATCTGTTAGTGCCTTTGTATTTACAAAAGTCACTTAAACTTACACAGTGTAGGTTTCTATAGTTGCTTTATTGCCAGTGGTCTCTCTCCAGGTATTGAAATTCAATTTTTATCCCTTAACTTCATTTGTGAAAGTAGTAGTTATACCATAAAGGATACATAGCTATGATTTTTCTTCAATCAGGGTGGTTTACACTTCCACACCATTCTGCACACAGTTTAGCAAAATAGTCAGTTACAATTTTCTCCCTCTCCTGTAGTTCAGCAACCTGGCAATCAACCAATTTTCTCTGATTAAAGTAGAGTCATAAGGCTTACTATATTTGACAATATTTGAAAAATATTTCATGACAGAAATCATTTTTTCAGACAATCAGTGTCTAAATCCTCAGTGTTGACTAAATAAAATGTTTACCAGTACATTCATAGACATCTACCAGCACTCATTCAGCACTGCTTAATGCTACAAGTGAGCAGCAAAATCTGAAATACTAGCATATATATCGATGGATGGGATGGGATAGGACAATTTTTGGGGGCATTATCTAGGTGCTTCTTGAGCATAAGGCATCAGCCACCTCTGAAGGTAGCCCATACCAGTGTTTCTCCACCGTTATTAAAATGCTTTCTAGTTAAATAATCTGTCTACAAATCCTAAACTGATCCTTTCTGTAGAAAACAAAATAGTGTGTATTAAGTTTAGAGTAAAGTCCTTGCAGTAATGTTTGTAGACTCTTCCCCAGAAGTGTGTACGACAGCAGTTGTTACTCTGTTATTACAGATCAAGAGAATTAAGAATTTTTGGAAGAGAGAAATCTTCTAATGTCCATGGTGTGTCAAGCAGAAAGTTAAATATCACAGTAGTAAATAATACTTCACTCATTCTGATTCCTTCAATGTACATATTCAACAGCAGTCACACTCTGTGTGCTAATTTGCATAGAAGAGGACAGGAACAGGAAGGGTAGGAAGATAAAGAGTACAAAGGCTCTATTAAATTGTGGGAGGACAGCTGGATATGAGCTAAATTTATATTTTGCCAGTTCCCTGGTCCTCAGTTCAGTATTATGGTTTTCGGACAGTCTTTTGTGATATTTGAAAAGAGGAATGCATCAGAAAAAGAAATCACGTGTTTGACTTTATAACTTATATGGACACATTTTTGCAAACAAGTGCACTGAATTTCTACAGTGATACATTATATTTTGTTTTTAAACAAATAGAATCTGTATTCTGGCAAAAAAAAAAACAAAAAAAAAAACCAT
>VXAB01002560.1:14111-27333 GCA_013399175.1 Odontophorus gujanensis | reverse complement strand
ATTTTTTTTTTTTTTTCTTTTTTTTTTTTTTTTTTTTTTTTTTGAGACAAGAGGAGCTATCACATGGCAGAGGCAGCTACATAGTTTTCCTAGCCTGTTAAATATTTACAAAGTAAGGTCCTGCTTGATTTATTCAAGAAAGATAGAATAGTATTCAAAAGGACTAATCTAGATAATTACAGAACATCCTTCTTTTAGAAAATAAGCAGCATTTCTAGGAAACCAGAAGTTATTTATATTGCAGTGGTAATGAGAAAAAGAAGAACCATATCAGAGAAGTCTCCTAAGAGAAGAAGGAAGAAAAGAAGTAGACAGAGAGAATTGCTCTACCTGAACATTTCAGGGAACAAAGTTTCAATATACTTCTGTGAATGGTGTGTGAAAAATTCTTGCAGATATCTGCATACTATGACAAAAAACAGCCAAAGGCTCCTTCTAGCTGTGAAGACAAAGCTGGATTCAGACCTTATTTATTTGTGTGTTTCTAGCTACATACACAAATTATTTGCTACTACCAAAGTATTTCTAAAAGTATTGATTAATTAGCAGGGGTAGATTTATCTCTTTTATTGATTGTTACTTGCTTAATCTGAAAAATGGATTCATTATACTTAATAAAAATAGGCAAGCAGAGTGAACTTTAGTTTCATTTTTACATGTATTTGGCATAGTTGTGTAAATCTGCTTATAACAGAATGTGACACTAACACTTTAATTTGTTTCCTTTGTTCTGAAAAATACTGTAGCATCATAAACCTTTCCTTCTTTCTTACATTTATAATTTTTTGGGGTGAACTTAAAACTGCAAAATCTTTGTTTTAGAAGGAAAACAACACTCTCCTCACATGAAATATGAAATGAGTCTCTGACTCTTGAACACTTCCTGAAATACTTATAGTAAAAAGGTAACTGCGCATTAATTACAAATACCTGTAATATCAGAAACAGGTCAGGATAAACATTTTAAGTACTGACTTAAATTTGCTTCCGCGGTATAAGTAAGTAGAAATGAGCAGAGCTGAACACATAAGAAAAGTTAACAAACACAAACACTACTAACCTTAGTGTACTTAATTTTCAGATCTTTAAGTGGTTCTGGCAACGCTGGCAAAACTGGAGCTGTACTGCCGTGCGAGCCTTGCTTCTTCATGGTGCCAGTTGAAGAGTTTGAGTATGTTCCTGAAACACAGGTGAAATGAGGTATCAGGGAAGCACAGTGATTTTGTCCTGCCCGAGCCCTTAGCTTTATTTGTGCCTTTTTTTTTTATCTGTACCAGATATGGTATATTTGCATACAAGAATATGATTGGATGGAAGAATTCCTTGCAAAGGGAAAATGATACTACTTATTTTTAAGACCAAAATAACAATCTTTTCACTCAGTTTGTTATAAAATTTCTGCTGAAACAATCTGTGCAGCCAGGCACTACGAGTTTCATACTGAGGAATATCTTTAAGGTCTTCTCTTCTCACCTGTAAAATTACTTTGTCTCAAAAGGCAGGTCCCCAGATTTTAATTGAGGTTCTTCACTTACTCGAAGGAAGCTATGAAGATAAATATGCACTTATTAGTTCTGGAAACAAACGGAGCACTTCTCACTGTGCTAGTAAGACGAACTGTCAGATCTGGATGGTGTGCATTAGGATACAAGCTACTACAGGTTGTGCTTTAGTACGTTCAGAGTAAATTACAATTCCTTTAATTAATACCAGCTTAACACAGAGAAAAAGACGACTATCTTGTTACACTGTCCTTAACATGCATTTCAAAAAATACAAAATTAGGAAAAAACATTTTATTAGGAAAAATAAACAAAAAACCCACACCTCTCTGGCTACAACCAATCAAAATACTATTTTTTTTCCAGGTATGGGTACAAATTGTAAGGACAAAATTTTTATTGTAATGCCCCTCAGAAAATCAAATCTGAGTTTTTGTCTTTCTACAAGAATTATTTAATAATCAGAAAACTCTTACCAAGGATGGAAACTACCAGAGTACATATGATCCATTCTGATTATTCAACGAGAGTCATATCTCCGGCACAAAGGCACAATAAACTGTTATTCATGAAGATATTTTTCTGAGTAACATCACTGGGAAAATCAGGATTGCATTAACACTTATTTTTATACAGTAAGCTTCTGATATATATGCAATGTATTTGAGACATAGAAATAAAGAGAAATGACCTTATTGCTTTCACTGAGCTTACTCAAATGCTTGAAAAACTCTGTAAGCTCACTTAATTCATGTATCAGGCATCATCTAAACCATCTGGCAATGGTGACTGTTGCTTTCAACTGATGGATGACACAGGACTTATCATAAGTTTTATTTTATTATGCATTTGTTATACTTAGCATACTTTCTGAATTACAGACCATGCTGTAATTCTCATTGATTATTTTTGGACTTGGCTATATGATTGGATCAAGGGTTTCTGGCCTTTAAAAGAGTCTAAATAATTTGTGGATAAGTGTCAATTCTTAGAATAATCTTCTCCTGATAGAGACCAACATGGGCCTGAAGAAGTCTCAGCCATCCACTCTCTCATATGATTAGGACAGTCCTGTTTTTATTGCTATAATGCTATGATAGCTAAGATTAACAGTTAGGTTACTTAGTTTTGGATGCATCATTCAGCTTCTTGGCCTCAGCTGGCTGACTCAAAACATTCCAGTGTAGAACAATATACTTGAAAGCACTTTCTGACCCTAACAGGTTGAATTACAATGTCCGCTTGCCTTAGACAATGTAATTGAGCCTCACGAAAAAAAGAAAATTTCTAAGTAAATTTTAGATAACATTTTCATAGTTTGATGATATCTGCTTAGAATATAAATGATTTTCACTGCAACATTCAACATGCTTTCTCTTTTTTCTTTATTCTTCTTTCTTTTTCTTTTTTGCTTTTTCTTTTTCCTTTTTTTCTTTCTTTTTTTTATTTTTTTTCCTTTTTATTTTTTTCTTTTATCTTTTCTTTTTTCTTTTTTTCACATTTTTCTTTTCCTTCTTTTCTTTCCTATCTCATTTTCCTTCCTTCCTTCCTTCCTTGCTTCCTTCCTTCATTTTCTTTCCTTCTTTCTTTCTTGTTTCTTTTCTTTTAAAATTTATAATCTGCTCTAGTAATCTTCCTGTCACTTTTTCTCCATTAACAACTTAACTCATCTCATGTTCAGATTTAAATACATCAGACAGAATTTAACTGCAGTTGTAACACAAGCCTGCTTTCATGCCAAAAACACTTTTTCTCCCAAATGAGAATGCTCTGAATATGTTTTTATATTTAGGTATCACTGCGTTCCTGAAGTATTTATTTTTGATTAATTAACAAATCAGTTATCACAAATTCTTTGAAACAATGGCTTTTTCCTATTCCCATATCATCCTAAGCCTGAAATCTGCTTAAACAGACTTCAGAGATACTATCCTGTCAGAAAAGTTTTGACTTTTCCAAAAATGTTGGTCAAAAATTCTGTATATTTTCAACATCACTCCTTTAACACAAACTTTACCATCATATTCTTCCTTTCTGTTTCCCTCTTCTACTCTTGGATTCATGAATCACCTTCACTACCACAGCTTCTGAGGGTCTTTTCTTTTCTCCTTTAACTTTGTGTGCTGTTGAAAACATGCAATCTCTTAACAAGATTACCTGCTATCTTGAGTTCCCTGCTTGACTTATCATCTGGTCTTATTTACTGAATGATATTTTCTCCAAACATTAACATTAATGTCATTAATTCCTTTAACTACCCTGTGTTCCCACATCTGTAAATGGCTGATTCTTCTCCCCCTTTTCAGGAAGTTTCAAATATTGTTGAGGTTAGATGATCACTCCATTGGTTTTCTTCCCATAAATTTCCTATTTCCTTCCAAACTAAGATTTCTACTAAGATAGTATAGAAACGATTTCCTTTTCTTCACTTTCCATGCTCTTGTTTAATACAGTTTCTTACGTGCTCTCACTTTTTTTTCCTGATACTGTATCATTATTCTGACACATTTCACCTAAAAAAAAAAATAATAAAGATGTGCATTTCAAGCATTGTATCTTCAGTGGACTGCTTCATTATTTTAAATCAGTGGGTTAAACAGCACTCAGATGGATATCACCCTTGGAAATTTACTTAGCTATTTACTGTTTTCCTTCTGATGAGGTAAAAGTCAGATATTTCTATTTTTTTCCCCCTTTTAGTCATTTTCTTGTCACTTATCGTAATCTGTACATCTTTGTCACTATGTATCTTAAAGGA
Organism: Odontophorus gujanensis; assembly: GCA_013399175.1. Taxonomy (NCBI): domain Eukaryota; kingdom Metazoa; phylum Chordata; class Aves; order Galliformes; family Odontophoridae; genus Odontophorus; species Odontophorus gujanensis. The sequence goes on along the minus strand of VXAB01002560.1, from coordinate 23,073 downwards.
TTAAATGGTGTATTATGTTACTATATGATAACGAATTCTACATTTTAATGTACAACTTTTCGCTTGATTAAATACTTCTGAGTACCCTTAGTAAATAAAAGATCAAAGGGGATCAAAGGTAAGTTAGTGGTCCATCATATAAGTTGTAATTAAGCTATGAGACACTTTGCTGCATGATATCACTGGTAATAAAGCACAGGACTTCGGGTTGAATGGACTTTAGCTCAGTCTTAAGCGATTACGTTATGTATGCTGCTTTGCTAAAAGAAGCCATAAATCATTTGTACATGTCTTTCAAACTTCATGAAGTTTTAAAAAATGAGTAACTAACCAAAGAAATTGTTTCTCTTCAGATTCAGTCATACCGTGAAATTGTTGTTGTTCTTTGGATTAGGTTCATTGCAACTTAGGTGGACAAACTACTTGGTCTTTAGTCTTAAGAATCATTATACCAGCATATTCTTTACATGAGAAGCCTAATAGTAGATGGAGCTTTTAGTTGGGTTAGTTGGTAACCCAATCAGTGAAATCAGTGCATGACAATAAGCAGCTAAGTAACCTGTGGCTGGATATAGCAAATATAATACTAATACAACCTGAAATGCTCTGGAATATCCTAGCTTCCCTGAGATGACTATATGGAAGACAGCTATAGATTCTGTGTCACCTTACCAATTTGTATCACTGTCATCTATACCTTCGTACAACTCAAATGACACTAGATATCTATTTCTGAGGAAATGGTTTCACAAGAAGTGATGACTTAAGGGTTGTGATTCTATTTAGTATTTGTATGTTAGCTTATGCCAGACTACTACAGCCTGTGTATGTTTGCTTGAGAAATTCCCCTCCCAGTTTTTTGTTTGTTTGTTTTCTCTATATTTATTTTCATTATAATTATAGCCTAAAATATTATTCTGAGAATATCAGTTAGCTAGAATTTACCTTGAGTTTTAAGGCCAGAAACTATTATGCTGACTTCTTAGTGTCCCCTCTGTCTCTCACCTTCTTAGATGATCTTCATTAAAAAACTATTATGGGAAAAAATGCTATTTTTTTTTCTTCTCTTGAATCATTGCCAAACTGTCTTCCCAGTTCCCACAGTCTCAGTGTCTCCATTCTCAAGCAATAGGGGACAAGTGACTTAGATTTTGTGTAAAACATAGATTACAATCACAGCAGTAAGAAATTTTGGCCTGTAAGTTTCTATAGAAGGACACACTATCCTTCAAAATACTTAGACTTGATCATTAAAGAAAGATAAAAATTGTCTTGTACTAGAAAAAATCAAATCTGAAAACACTGCATATATTTAGCTTGCCTACCTCTAATATAGGACAGTAAAAGGATTTTGTTAAATAGTCAGTGGAATTTTTTTACTTCAAATTTTGTATTTTATATATCTGGGAATGTTTCAGATTGAATATCTTTAGAATATGATGATCTATCAAAATTACTCCTTTGACTGCAGCTGAATTATGCCTTCTGAAGAGTATGATAATGGTCTAAGTAAATTGAAAAAATTTAGTTACTAAAATTCAAAAGAAGCTGAATAAACATTTGTAGATATAGAATTGCTGTCAACAATCTGGAAAAGGAAATGAACAAAATCATATGCTGTGCCTTACAATTTGTTGGTGGTGTTGCATCATTTGTACTAACTACAGTCAGAGTCATTAATGCTTAAACACTTTTACATTTCATAAAACCTTGTCATAAAAAATCAATTGAAAAATCTCTGTTGAAACAATATAGATGTGACAGCAAATCCTGAGGAGATTAACTACTTCCAAACTCAAATAATCCCCAGAGTTAAGGAACTCACAGTACTGGCAGAAACTGACATTATTTTAGGAGTGGAAAGTGAGTTTCAAGAACAACAAAATAGGTTAAAGAGGGATGAAATCGTGAGATTCTTAAGATGACCGAACCTTCAACCAGAAATCCTTTATTCACATTGCTGATCTTTCTCATGACGTCCCACTAATGCCTTCACAGCAGAAACAGAAGTCACGTGACTCAGCATGATATGAAAAGACTGCCACATCAGAATGAACTGATCTGAATTTTTTACTGTCTTCCCACTCTGAACTGAGAGTCCAGAGATGGGTAATAAGATCTGGAAACACTAATTGTGGAAAATGACGTATTCAAGTCAAAATGGCAAGATTTTCAAGACTATTAGAAAATTCTTTTGATTTTAGACTACCACAGATTTCTAAAAATAAAAACATTCTTTTTATTTGAATAGAGGTGTTTCTGAGTACAGTGAACTATTCTTTACTTATTATAACATTCTGTTAGTTATAAACTCACGGAGTGAGGCAGCTGACAGAAGCATTAGTATTTAGTTGAGTTTGAAATTTGAACCCAGAGAAAAATATCTCACTTTTGCTACATAGACAATTACAGAGTTTGTAGAGAAGTCCCAGAAGATATTTCTCCATAATGACTCCACAGACAAGTCTGAACACATATCTTAATACTAGATACTGTTTGGCTGATTCATGCAAACACCTTTGCTCCACTAATAGCCAGGTTTAACTTGCTTTGGTTCAGTACAATAATAGACGCAGAGCAAGTAGAAAAACTAGTGCTACCCATTTTGTCACCATATTATCAAAAGTTTTTAATAAATTCTTGGTATATGTGCATGCGTTGCTCAAGAGGTTACTGTCATGGGGTCTATTTTCTGCTAAATCCATAATGATGCTTTTGGCTCAAGACACTTTCTGCAGGGATGGAAAAGATTGCGTGCTCTGCTCCTACACAAAAGCAACAGCAGTAGAGTATGTATCATTGTTACTTGATTGTTGTTTTCATTTAATTAATTAATTAATTAATTAATTCAAATAAAGCTCTACTTAATACTGGATACTGGATACTGGAATGGATACTTATGATTTCATACACAGATGAGAAACTGCTGCATTATTTGTAGAGAAAAAACTTTGCAACAAATTTAATGAAAATTTCACCTCTGTCTTAAGATTTTTTGCAACAGGCAGCAGAGTATGAAAAGTGAGCATGACAGAGAGAAGAATCTAGAAAGTAAATTTGAGACTTTGAGTAAAAAATGCACAACCACTAATCAAAGCATCAACTGCGGTACAGTATCCTGTAAATCCTGAGCAGGCGGGGATCAAGGTTGCCTTGTGGAGTTGTGACTCTATAAATCATCAGATTTGCTGTTGAGAAGCAGCAAAAATCTACATTTAGGAAAAACAGTCTTATATCCACTTCCTGAGGTTTTGCTTGGTGAAGATGTTATGATTTATCTTGATTAGCCCAATAACATGGGACATTCTTCAACAAAATTTTATCACTCCTGTACAGCTATTTGCTTGTGAGCTAATTATAGAACAACTCTTAATAAATCAGTAGTGAGAGAAAGGATATTTTATAGCCCAAATCCTCTCACATTGAGGGAGGTATCTAATATAGGTCAGCTGAGTAGCATCTCAGAGGAGAATAGCTATTTTTGGTGATTTACTCTCCTATAGCTAGGTAAGAAGGGTTTCTTTTCTTTTTTTCTTCTTTTTTTTTTTTTTTTTTAATCTCTATTCTAGTCTATCATTTATGAAAAATTGTATTACATTTTTTTGGACAGCAAATAAAGCTTAACTATATCCTTCCTTGAATAGCAGGCCCTCAGGAGAAGATAAACACATCTCTGTTGAAGAGTCTTTGCTCTTTGAAAGATTGACTGGGACCCCAGGAATATTTATTTAAAATTTAGTTGGGTTTATCCAGAGCAAAATGTTTTATTAGAAGCACGTACATCAGTCTAAACACATTTTCAGAATCCTCATCTCTCTTCCCTTGACATCTTTTCGTGGACTGTAGTTTCTATACAACATATTTCTTACTGTGCATTGCTTTTACGGGTAGATGGTCTAACTTTTGTGAATAGCAGTTTGGTTATAAAACAATAAGTTCAAGATAATCATAAAAATAATAACAAAGAAATAAAGAAAAAGATATAAGTAAATAGGTACGTTATGGCACAATGAGAGTGAACAGTGTCATTAACATATTTTTTAAAGTTATTAAAAAATATAGATATATATACAGAATATATTTGAGCCAGAGGAAACAATTTGCTGTTGTGAATATTAAAGATCTAGATTTGTATGGGTTTTTCCTAAAATACAGAACAACATTTTTATTTACTTGAATGGATTTTTTTTTCTAGATATTTTAATTCTTCATTATTATTCGATAATGTCATCAAATATGTACAAAATTAAGGTCAGAGAATCTGTCTATTCATAAATCAACAATACAAAAAAAAATGTGTGTTTTCACTCAGGCTAAATACATTTTCATATCAAGAGGATATTATTTAATTAAAACATTAGTAATAGGCTATTGCTTTTTTGAAATAATCTCTGAATCTTAATGGAGACATATATCTTGGAAAACACCTTCAGGAGAACTATGAAAAGAATATTGCATCGGAGCTGTAACAAATAAGAATTGATATAAAAGTAGTATCACAACATATTGTCAAGAGTATAATACCAGTAGAGCAACAAATGTCAGAGGTTCATGACAGTCTTCAAAGCAAAATGTGATTTTAAATATTCTGAATATTTTTCTGTGATGCTGTTATATTTGTTCCATACTAAACCAAAAAAATCTAAGACTAAATAGAGGTCATTTTGCCAGTGTCAGTATGGCAAAATTACTCCCTTTGAAAATCGAACTAAACACTTTTTTTTTCCTTTTCAATATACATGTCAGGTGAGAGCACAAAACAAATAGATAACTAAAAGTTTCCTGTTGTTCTTATGAATAACAAGGCAGATTTTATGCAATAGGTCACAGATAAAAGCACTAATCAGTGAACAACATGAATTTAATGCAAAGCAGTAGCGTTCATGGAAGTGCAAAACTAGTCAGTTAGATAAGAATCAAACCCAACTCTAGTTATTAACTTGCATTGTTAGCAACAATTGCTTCCAAGTAGTTTTCAGTATTTTCTTCGTGTCCCTTTGTTTTGAGGCCAAGATTTAGACAGCTTCAATTGATTTTGCATAATTGCTACGTATGCTTCATAATCCTGTGTGCGGTTAATGTCTTCTTCAGTTATGAAAGTCTCACATGTGGAAATAACTCTCTACTTCAGAAGAGCTTCTGAAAAACTCTATTGTGCAGTTACAAAGAGGAAAATAGAATGGATATGTATAATATAACTTTTAAATTTTGTTGAAGATAATTTTTCAAATGTATACCCCCTTATTTCCTTGTATTATTCTTATTTTTCCTAATGTTTTATACTAATTACCAGGGTGACTATGATTGTAATGTTTCTGAAAGATCTATTCTTTCAAATCTGTACATGTAGAATGTACTGGTCTTTGGTGTTTTTATAGTGGAAATGAAAAAATCCTTCTCAATCACAAGCTAGTGTATATTTTCTATACATCTCATAGTAAACTGGTAGGTTGTGACTTAATTTCTACTATCATTAATATGATCTTATTGCTATTAATTCCTATTAGCAGATGAAATCAAAAGGAAGTCTACTGGTGCAACTAAACTGATTTTAATATAAGACATAGTCAATAATGATCCATTTGTGTAACACTTCCCCCACTCCAAAATTATTACTATTACTGTAATTGTTATCAGAATTACTTACCTGGTGTAGGGAACCTGCTTTGGCAGTGGGGTTGGACTTGATGATCTCTTGAGGTTCCTTCCAACCCCTATGATTCTATGATTCTATGATTCCAATTTTTCTAGAAACTACCAGCGTTAGTAAGAAATCTTGGGATTAGAACTCAGGTTTACAATGTTTGAATTAGAAAGAGGTATGCCAGAAGAGTTCCCTACTTGCATTATGAATATGTTATAAGAAATGAAAGTTAACTTGATATAGTGATTAATCATACAGTGTTTATGAATTACCTGTGACATAGAAGTATTTTTGTCATATCATAACACCAATGGAGAATTTCCAGCTCCTCTTTTTCGCAACTGTTTAGTTTAACTTAAACAAACAAACAACTAAGGTGAAGCAAGACCTCTCTTTGTTTATAGAGTTCAGGGAAGTTTCAGTGGATGTTCTCAGAGGGTGGTGTTTCTACTGAAAATTGGACTTCAACCAGATTGCAGATCTGTGCATACATGGACTCAGAATCCAAATCCTATTTTAAAATAAAACTGCTGCAGCACTTCATAGTTGTATTTGTTTTCCTGTTACAGCCTACTCTCAAGGTAATTGATGAGACTGGCATTACCCCTTGTCCTGTCTTAATTTCAAGTTTAAATATAGTGAGTTAACTGCAGTAGATTGGCATTTGAAATTTCCATTTTTTCCACAAGTTTTCGTGGTTATTATCCAATTTTAATGTGGTTTTCTTTTTACAAAGACTGTACAAGTGTACGTATGTGAATAATAAACATCACTAGTGAGAATTAGCAGTTAAAATCATTAAGACTATGATTTTTGGAAATATGATGTGATCAGTCTTGGTCACTCTGAATGCTATGGAGTGCTTTCTCATTGCTCTTCCATGTGATGTTAAATCTTACATACAGTTTAATTAATATTAAATACTTAATTAAAAAGTTTTTAAGGTATTTGAAAGTGTCCATAGAAAGTCAGCAAAGCTGTTAAAAGAACTGGAATGCATATGCTATGGGGATACACTGATAAAGCTTGGGTTGCCTAGCCTGTAGAAAAGGAGGGAGGCAATCTCACTGGTTCTGATTTTCCTGAAGTGCAGTGCTGCTCTCTTCTCCCTGTCACTGATGACAAGATACATGGGAGTAGCACAAAGCTGTATGAGTTCAGACTGGATATTAAGAAATTTTTTTTTACCATAAGGGTAGTCATGTCATATGTGACATTACCCACTTTCCATCTAAAATTAGAAATATGTTTTTATTTATTTATTTTTTATATACAAGCAGTGTATTGTAGATACTTACAAAAAATATCCACACTTTCTGATTCAATAAATGCTCCATGTTCCTTTTGAGAAAATAATGGGGGAAAGAAAACAGAAAACCAACCTTCATCTACAGAATGATAAGATTTACCCAGGAACAGTGCTGTCCAACAAAATGTACTTGTACATAGTTGTTCTGCTGTAACTATGAGAAAAAAAATACAGCTGTCGAATATATTCAGATTTTTAACTGATTTAAAAACAAACTAGGAAAAAAAGCCCCTTCTCTATTTTAGCTTTTTTTTTTTTTTTTCTTTCTGCTTTTCTTTCCATACTCACATTTAACAGTGAACAGTACCTCTTAATCTCAGTGTGCTTTCATCCTGTTTGATTTCAGGTAATTTAGGCTACTGTCCCAAAACTCTTTTGGACCATCTGTGGATCCAGGACACTAGAAATCTGTATAATTAAGCATGTAAATAAATTCTTTTTTAACACCATTCGTGTGTAACATCTGTCTGATGCTGTCAAAGCATCCCAAGAAAAGAGGTAAAACCAAACAAATCTCTGGGAAACATAATACCTTAAACAAACAAACAAAAAAAAGAATAAAACAAAGTCTACTGTGATTTGACTGCACCTTTTATAGGTTAATAGAATAGTCTGAAAAAAATCTTGTCTCTTTTCAAAAAACAATATGAAAGCTGAGAACATTGAGGTTTCTTGCTCTGAAGTAAAATCAATGTTTATAACATTTTAGTGCCTTTTTCAACATTCTATTGAGGCTTCTCAAACACGTACTTTGAATTACTGCTTTGTAAGAGAGTGTGAACATTAAGCATTATGCACAATAATTATACTTGTATTCAGCAAAAAGTTCTAAGGACTTTGTATTACCTAGATGATAACCCAAAGATTTATTCTGGGGTTGAGATAATGATAGCAATAAACTGCAATTTACTTTAGCCATCAGCAGATTCTGGAAAGGCAAAAATGTTTTAGAGGCACTAGACAGTGACCAAAAACAGTTACTATTTAGATCTTAAAGTTTTTCCTTGAAAAACAAATTGCTTACAGTTAAATATTTAAACTGGACGCAAATATTAAAATATTCCCATCCTTTCATGCTAATTTTCCAGATTCCATGGATACAGAAGTTTTGCAGTCTCTCAGAGACACAATCTAATATTTCATAACTGATGTAAATTCACAGCATAAGGCTTGCATGAAAACGGTGCTTTCTCATCACTGTCAAAAAAAGATTAGCAATTCCTGCACAAAACAAAATAAAATTCAAAGTTAGTTTGAAATTTCACCTTGATTTTTGTACTAGTTTGGTATACTGAAGTTTTATACTTCAGTATAAATAAATTTACCAAACAAGAAGTTAAAATGTAGACACACAGACATGGAAGTAAGCAAGTAAAAATGAGAGATCATCAAACTACATGCAAGCTAAAACTTAGAACACTAGAACAGGTAGTTTGATAAGGTAAAGGCTGAACTACTGGGAACTGAGATATTGATTAGAATAAAAACAAATTGCATGTATAAAAGTTATAAAATAAACTAAGGAAACATAAGAAAAAATGGATAGAAAAGACTAGTGGGATATTTTGGTTTCATTTACTCTGATATTTTCCTCTTATGATTTAAGGATGACCATGTCCTCCTCACAAAGAGTAGTGAGAGCGTTCAGAGATGATTTACCTTCTCTTTCAGCATATAAGAGTGAGTACTTAGGCGAATGGTGTAAAACTTGTCACTTGCAGGGGGCTGAGTCACAAACTATAGCAATCAAAGTTCATCCATTTTCTTCTTAACTGTTAATAGCCGTGGTGGTACAGTCTTCTTTCTAACAGTGAAACATCTCACTATCTCTTTAATGAACCTTTAATAAATATCCTTTTACCTCTGGTTTGTTTTCCCAGGCTTTTTTGACCATGATTCAAATGCAATAAAGATGACAGAATATACATTTCACTCGTGTATATTCCATTCTATTATTTTCTCTGAAATCATTCTACATATGGGTGTAAGTAAACAATCAGGGTGGAGTG
>VXAB01002557.1:0-28350 GCA_013399175.1 Odontophorus gujanensis | reverse complement strand
TCACTGGGACCCCAAATACACCCAAAGAGGGACTCCTGGGGGAAAACCCAGGGTTGCTGGGCTCTCTGTGGCTGAGAACTGTGCGGCATATTGAAGAATGGGAACCTATAAGAGACAGTGATCCCATTATTAAGTCCCCTTCAAAAATGGCTGATTTTTTTTTTTTTAATAAACTTGGATAAAACCTTTTGACAACTGAGGAAAGAGTAGTAACAGCATCTGCCATGGCATGGCTGCTGTTTCTCACTGTTAATGCATGTCATTCCTCAGAGGAAAAATTATATGATGAAAATGAGCTTTTGAGAACTTGTATTAGACGATTTGAAAATAAAATTACATCTGACTGCCTCCACTTCAAATGGAATTTCTTGTTTGAAATTGAGATCTATTTCACCGGAAGAGGAAAAGGACTTGGACCAGCAGGATCCTTGTATCCTAGTTGAGCCAGAGAACACAGAAAAAGACCAAGAAAACTAAAACCAAAATATCACATATTCTAGAAATAAGGCCAGTTATAACTCAAGAAAAAAAAAAAAAAAAAAAATCCATGACAGACAAACAGGGTTGGCCTCCAAAGAACAGCCCCATGCGCAGATCCTGCTACATGTAATAGCATGTTCCTACAGTTTTGGAGCTGGTGGATCTGTTAAGATGTTTCAAGTGAAGACCATGAGAGAGTAGGTGGGATTGTCTTTTGAGATTACAGGACGTGGAGGCTGAAAGCATGGTAATTAATGGGTCTGAAATTTCTAAACTGGCATCCATTACCACACATCCAGCCCTCAGACAGAGACTGTATTTGACAGTAATACATAATGATGAGAACCATTCTTTAATTCAGTGGATAATGGTGGCATGTGGTATCACATGGCAGAACAAAAGTGATGTACTGATACATGCTGCTCTATGGACCTTAGAGGAAGAACTCCAAAATTATATCAGAGAACTAGGAACAAAGGAGGCAATTTATGACACCTTTGAGAATCCAGACTTGGCTAAGTTTTCAGCAAGGTGGGGGACCTCATAGCACAGGAAGCTCCACTCTACTAGTATGGCACACTGGTGTCAATATTGAACCCCTTAGTGGACTCAGAGGCCATCATCCAACAGGCTGCCCAATTAGTGACTGATCTGGGAAAGACAGAGTGCCTTCAAAACAGGTACATTATTTGAACATTGGAAGGGGCAAAGGTTCTCCCCATAACTAAAATCAAGAGACCTGCCCCACAGACTCCTCAGTTGGGAACTGTATGGGTATCTTGAAAATGAATGTTCAATGATTTAATATAGACTGGAGTTCAGTTTTCTAAAATTGATCACCAGCCCAATTATGTCCTTCTCCAGCTGTGAAGGCAGTTGAAGGACAATCAAAAATTTCAACATCGCCCCCCAAAAAACGGGTGAGAACTATTGAAAGAATACGAGTTGCATGGAACCTGTTAGATTTCCTGGTTCCCAGTAGAGTGAAAAATGTCACTATGCCTGAGCCACCTGAGAAGGATTTGACAACTGCACAATTCATGGTGTGACTAGGGCCTTCAGATGGGACCAGAGGTCCTATGTTGAATTAACGATTTTCTGGTCCCGGAAAAATGTACAGCATGAAATGGCTCTTGTGAATACAGGCACAGAAACATCAATTATTTACAAGGATCCAACTGAGTTCAATGGGGATAGAGTGATGATTGCTGGGTTTGGGGGAAAGGCCATTTCCATTACCCAGACATGGTTGAGGTTGGGGGTTGGGTGTCTCCTGCCCTGGGAGTATAATTTTTCTATTGCCCCAGTCTCAGAGTTCATCTTGGACATAAAAATTTTGTGGGGTCTGGCTCTCCATACAACTGTAAGAGAGTTCAAACTCTGAGAAAGATGTATTAGTGTCTGGGNTAGGAACAAAGGAGGCAATTTATGACACCTTTGAGAATCCAGACTTGGCTAAGTTTTCAGCAAGGTGGGGGACCTCATAGCACAGGAAGCTCCACTCTACTAGTATGGCACACTGGTGTCAATATTGAACCCCTTAGTGGACTCAGAGGCCATCATCCAACAGGCTGCCCAATTAGTGACTGATCTGGGAAAGACAGAGTGCCTTCAAAACAGGTACATTATTTGAACATTGGAAGGGGCAAAGGTTCTCCCCATAACTAAAATCAAGAGACCTGCCCCACAGACTCCTCAGTTGGGAACTGTATGGGTATCTTGAAAATGAATGTTCAATGATTTAATATAGACTGGAGTTCAGTTTTCTAAAATTGATCACCAGCCCAATTATGTCCTTCTCCAGCTGTGAAGGCAGTTGAAGGACAATCAAAAATTTCAACATCGCCCCCCAAAAAACGGGTGAGAACTATTGAAAGAATACGAGTTGCATGGAACCTGTTAGATTTCCTGGTTCCCAGTAGAGTGAAAAATGTCACTATGCCTGAGCCACCTGAGAAGGATTTGACAACTGCACAATTCATGGTGTGACTAGGGCCTTCAGATGGGACCAGAGGTCCTATGTTGAATTAACGATTTTCTGGTCCCGGAAAAATGTACAGCATGAAATGGCTCTTGTGAATACAGGCACAGAAACATCAATTATTTACAAGGATCCAACTGAGTTCAATGGGGATAGAGTGATGATTGCTGGGTTTGGGGGAAAGGCCATTTCCATTACCCAGACATGGTTGAGGTTGGGGGTTGGGTGTCTCCTGCCCTGGGAGTATAATTTTTCTATTGCCCCAGTCTCAGAGTTCATCTTGGACATAAAAATTTTGTGGGGTCTGGCTCTCCATACAACTGTAAGAGAGTTCAAACTCTGAGAAAGATGTATTAGTGTCTGGGCAATGCAGGTGATATTGAGAGGCCATGCAAAGCATGGTCTATTTACCTGCCAGAACCATGCCAGATTACTTGCATGAAGCGATAATATAGACTCCTGGGTGGCAAGATGAAATAACAAGGACTGTGCAGGAATTAGAGAAAGTTGGGATCTTAAGACCGGCACATAGCCTGTATAATCCTCCTGTATGGCCAGTGTGGACGTCAGATGGAACATGGAGAGTGACAGTAGATTACAGAGAATTAAATAAGATCATGCCACCCATTCACACAGCTGTACCCAATATTGCCTCCCTAATGGAAACATTGAGTAGGGAAACAAAATCANAGACAGAGTGCCTTCAAAACAGGTACATTATTTGAACATTGGAAGGGGCAAAGGTTCTCCCCATAACTAAAATCAAGAGACCTGCCCCACAGACTCCTCAGTTGGGAACTGTATGGGTATCTTGAAAATGAATGTTCAATGATTTAATATAGACTGGAGTTCAGTTTTCTAAAATTGATCACCAGCCCAATTATGTCCTTCTCCAGCTGTGAAGGCAGTTGAAGGACAATCAAAAATTTCAACATCGCCCCCCAAAAAACGGGTGAGAACTATTGAAAGAATACGAGTTGCATGGAACCTGTTAGATTTCCTGGTTCCCAGTAGAGTGAAAAATGTCACTATGCCTGAGCCACCTGAGAAGGATTTGACAACTGCACAATTCATGGTGTGACTAGGGCCTTCAGATGGGACCAGAGGTCCTATGTTGAATTAACGATTTTCTGGTCCCGGAAAAATGTACAGCATGAAATGGCTCTTGTGAATACAGGCACAGAAACATCAATTATTTACAAGGATCCAACTGAGTTCAATGGGGATAGAGTGATGATTGCTGGGTTTGGGGGAAAGGCCATTTCCATTACCCAGACATGGTTGAGGTTGGGGGTTGGGTGTCTCCTGCCCTGGGAGTATAATTTTTCTATTGCCCCAGTCTCAGAGTTCATCTTGGACATAAAAATTTTGTGGGGTCTGGCTCTCCATACAACTGTAAGAGAGTTCAAACTCTGAGAAAGATGTATTAGTGTCTGGGCAATGCAGGTGATATTGAGAGGCCATGCAAAGCATGGTCTATTTACCTGCCAGAACCATGCCAGATTACTTGCATGAAGCGATAATATAGACTCCTGGGTGGCAAGATGAAATAACAAGGACTGTGCAGGAATTAGAGAAAGTTGGGATCTTAAGACCGGCACATAGCCTGTATAATCCTCCTGTATGGCCAGTGTGGACGTCAGATGGAACATGGAGAGTGACAGTAGATTACAGAGAATTAAATAAGATCATGCCACCCATTCACACAGCTGTACCCAATATTGCCTCCCTAATGGAAACATTGAGTAGGGAAACAAAATCATACCATTGTGTCCTAGACTTGGCAAACACATTCTTCAGTATTCCAATTGCTGAAGAATTGCAGGACCAGTTTGCATTTACATGGGGAGGCAGGCAGTGGACCTTTCAGGTCCTACCACAGGGCTACGTGCATTCACCAACTTACTGTCATAATCTGGTGGTGAGTGGCCTGGCAAACTGGGAAAAACCTAGCAGGGTTAACTTATGTTATACTGATGATCTCATGTTGACATCTGACTCACTGAAGATGTTAGGACAGGCAGTATATTCATTGACTGCCTACCTGCAGGGAAAATGATGGGCTATAAATCCTCACAAGGTGCATNGGACCAGAGGTCCTATGTTGAATTAACGATTTTCTGGTCCCGGAAAAATGTACAGCATGAAATGGCTCTTGTGAATACAGGCACAGAAACATCAATTATTTACAAGGATCCAACTGAGTTCAATGGGGATAGAGTGATGATTGCTGGGTTTGGGGGAAAGGCCATTTCCATTACCCAGACATGGTTGAGGTTGGGGGTTGGGTGTCTCCTGCCCTGGGAGTATAATTTTTCTATTGCCCCAGTCTCAGAGTTCATCTTGGACATAAAAATTTTGTGGGGTCTGGCTCTCCATACAACTGTAAGAGAGTTCAAACTCTGAGAAAGATGTATTAGTGTCTGGGCAATGCAGGTGATATTGAGAGGCCATGCAAAGCATGGTCTATTTACCTGCCAGAACCATGCCAGATTACTTGCATGAAGCGATAATATAGACTCCTGGGTGGCAAGATGAAATAACAAGGACTGTGCAGGAATTAGAGAAAGTTGGGATCTTAAGACCGGCACATAGCCTGTATAATCCTCCTGTATGGCCAGTGTGGACGTCAGATGGAACATGGAGAGTGACAGTAGATTACAGAGAATTAAATAAGATCATGCCACCCATTCACACAGCTGTACCCAATATTGCCTCCCTAATGGAAACATTGAGTAGGGAAACAAAATCATACCATTGTGTCCTAGACTTGGCAAACACATTCTTCAGTATTCCAATTGCTGAAGAATTGCAGGACCAGTTTGCATTTACATGGGGAGGCAGGCAGTGGACCTTTCAGGTCCTACCACAGGGCTACGTGCATTCACCAACTTACTGTCATAATCTGGTGGTGAGTGGCCTGGCAAACTGGGAAAAACCTAGCAGGGTTAACTTATGTTATACTGATGATCTCATGTTGACATCTGACTCACTGAAGATGTTAGGACAGGCAGTATATTCATTGACTGCCTACCTGCAGGGAAAATGATGGGCTATAAATCCTCACAAGGTGCATGGTCCAGGACTATCTGTAAAATTCCTGGGGGTTGTTTGGCCAGGAAGATCCAAGTACTACCCAATACTGGATAAAGTTAAGGTATTCCCAATCCCTATGACACCAAAGAAGCTTCAGGAGTTCTTAGGTATATTGGGATACTGCTGTGTCATGGCCTGAACCACTATGGAGCACCTGGTGAAAAGACCCAGTCAGCCCTACAAGTAAGGTGAAGGCCATTCACCTCTGTGATGCACCTCCACCGTCTCAGACCTAATTTAAGGGCTGACTGCAATNGTCTGGGCAATGCAGGTGATATTGAGAGGCCATGCAAAGCATGGTCTATTTACCTGCCAGAACCATGCCAGATTACTTGCATGAAGCGATAATATAGACTCCTGGGTGGCAAGATGAAATAACAAGGACTGTGCAGGAATTAGAGAAAGTTGGGATCTTAAGACCGGCACATAGCCTGTATAATCCTCCTGTATGGCCAGTGTGGACGTCAGATGGAACATGGAGAGTGACAGTAGATTACAGAGAATTAAATAAGATCATGCCACCCATTCACACAGCTGTACCCAATATTGCCTCCCTAATGGAAACATTGAGTAGGGAAACAAAATCATACCATTGTGTCCTAGACTTGGCAAACACATTCTTCAGTATTCCAATTGCTGAAGAATTGCAGGACCAGTTTGCATTTACATGGGGAGGCAGGCAGTGGACCTTTCAGGTCCTACCACAGGGCTACGTGCATTCACCAACTTACTGTCATAATCTGGTGGTGAGTGGCCTGGCAAACTGGGAAAAACCTAGCAGGGTTAACTTATGTTATACTGATGATCTCATGTTGACATCTGACTCACTGAAGATGTTAGGACAGGCAGTATATTCATTGACTGCCTACCTGCAGGGAAAATGATGGGCTATAAATCCTCACAAGGTGCATGGTCCAGGACTATCTGTAAAATTCCTGGGGGTTGTTTGGCCAGGAAGATCCAAGTACTACCCAATACTGGATAAAGTTAAGGTATTCCCAATCCCTATGACACCAAAGAAGCTTCAGGAGTTCTTAGGTATATTGGGATACTGCTGTGTCATGGCCTGAACCACTATGGAGCACCTGGTGAAAAGACCCAGTCAGCCCTACAAGTAAGGTGAAGGCCATTCACCTCTGTGATGCACCTCCACCGTCTCAGACCTAATTTAAGGGCTGACTGCAATTGAAGAAGGGTCTCTTGTTGGAGATCCCTCCTTTGCGGAGTTTTTCCTGTGAGCCTAGGTCCTTGGAGATGGATGAGCATTCAGTTTTCTTTGTAACACCTTCTCATTGTGCTGGTTCTGCTGTCATTACAAAGGTCAAGCTGGATGGGGCTTTGAGCAACCTGGTCTAGTGGGAGGTGTATGCCTATAGCAGGGGGCTGGAACTAGATGATCTTAAAGGTCCCTTCCAATCCAAACCGTTCTATGATTCTGTGATTCTGTTATTCTCCGTAAAACTTCAGAATCTCAAAACCTGTAGTTTGCTACCATATCAGCTCCCAGATACATCATTCTTAGTGGAAACCAATTTATTCTTAACTGAACTGAGCCTCTGGTATTCAGAAAAAAAAAAAAAGACATTGCACATACTTCAATGTATTTGAAAGTTAAAATACAAGAAGCTCAAGCTGTTCCTATTCAGGCTTCTGCTTTGTGTTCTAAAATACCCATTCTAGTGACATTTCAAACTATAAAACATTTGTGTGGGAAATGGGTGACTAATACTGTCTCTACAAAATGGCTATTAATTTTCTTTAGAACTTCAAATTCTAATTGCCATTGAATGCACTGTAAAAATCTCTTGCTGAAAGTAGTCCTAATACAGAAGTTTCTTTTCTAACTTACAAGGTTCATTAGAATGGTATTTCAAGTTTTTAAAGAAACACAGACTGAAGAGATCATAACAATAAAGGGAATACAGTTGCAACTACTATCTTGCATTTAAAACTGTATTATCTCATGCACCTGTGTAGTGTACTATAGTGTGCTTTCTGGATTTAAAGTTTAAAATAGTGTCATGTAGCCTAAACGATCCACCTTTTTTAATATGTTAACTACTAAACATGCAGAGCTGTGTCTGAGAACAGTTATGGAGGCCATGTGGAGAAAGTGGAGTGTACTGCATTCAGGTCTCATCCTTTTTGAACCTTTTCACAACACCTTGTTAACACACAGTATATAAATTCCCCCATATACCACTGGGGTAACTTATTATATATACCTGTTTCTGTCCCAGATCATGTACTGTACACATGTTGGACTAGATTTCACCAGTGGAAGCAAGAGTGGAGCTCTGAATAAACTGATCAGTGTGTTTTGGATTCAGGAAATACTTCACTTAAATGTTTACTTTTTACCTGTTACTTGCTGACCTGGAATGTTTTCATTTTTTCCTAGCATCTAGTATACTATTTGTGTAAGGCTTTTGTGCCTGTACATGCTGAGGTTCCTGTTAAACCATGATGCCTGTATGTAACCTTAAAGACTAACTGCAGGCTTCTAGCACTAGCACCTCTGCAGCATGGGCAGTGCCTGCCAAGAAAGACTGAACCATTTGTGCTCCCTTTCGCTTCCACCCACTCACAGCAGGGAATACTGAGCCTGCTGCTTATCTCAGGGCAGTGCTGACCCCAGGTCTTCTCCCACCTGGTCTTCATTCCCTTCATGCAAGGCTGCACATGTAGCAGCAGCTACTTCTAGTGAAAAGGAAAAAGCACTTGGATGTCACTGACCTAGTTGTCTTCTTGCTTTTCTTCTCCCCTCTGTGAACTATTTCCAGCACTCAGTGATGTAGCTGTGGTGAATGCAGCCTGTCCGGCTGATCTTCCTGGGGAGAGGAGAGGCAGGGACAGAGGAGCCTAACTATCTTACTGCCTTTTTTCCCTACCTTTTCAGTAATAAAATTCTGTATTTGCATGCATCTGGCTTTAATTATATTTTTCAACTCTGCAGTCTAAGCACACTTTAAATACTACTGTGTGACTATTTTCCATACGAGGATAGAGAGTTATTTTATCCCTCCAATCACTGGATTTGTTACATGATTGCCAACTTCTCAGTAATTAATCAAAGGAAATGATCATCTGCTCTAGAGTAATGTCTGAGGTAGTTTTTGTATAGTGGCATTCAGCTTTGGTGATGAGAAAAGCAAAGACTGTGAACCAATTATGTGCTGCTCAAATTCAGATCTGAACTCTACATCTAAACTCAGATTTGAGTTTGAAAACTAACAGGAGAGCTGCTTTGGCAAATATACTTTTGGCAGCAAAATATTAAGACTGTTTCTTTTACTCCAAACAATTCCTTTTACTGTTGAGATTGACTTCTACTTACTCAGAGTGATTGTTCTGTATACTAATAGATTTCCTTATAGGGATAATACTAATTGTATCATTTTACTTTTTCTTTCCTTTTTTATTTCATCCTTTTCTTCCTGAATTTTACCACTGAAAATATATGAATCCATTTTCCCTCCACATTCAGCATCCACAATCACACCACAGTCTGCCTGTACTCACACCTTTTTTTGCATCTAAATATGCTCTTCTCAGCGCTATACATAAATAAATAATTTTGACACTTACAGATGTAATTATATAAAACTTCTTTGCTGTCACTTGCTACTATATTAGACTTTGTTGTCTCAGCCACCCTTACATTTTATTCTCACCCTAAAAATAGGGTGAGAACATCTATCTCTTCCCATGTAGCAGGGAAAGAGGACTAAAAGGGGCCTTCTCTTCCATGTTGCTCAGCTGAGCTGACCATATATTCATCTTTCAGCTTTTTGCAGCACATTTTCCATAGGCACCTATCTGCATAACAGGGAGAAGGGCTGGTGCTGTTATTGAACATCTAAATGATGTCATCTACTTGGACTTATGTAAAGCATTTGACACTGTCTCACATGACATGCTGGTCACCAAGTTGGAGAAAAATGGATTTGATGAATGGACCACTCTCTGGATAAGGAATTGGATGATGGTCACACTCGGAGAGCTGCAGTCAATGGCTCAATATCCAAGTGAAGACTAGTGACAAATAGCATTCTTCAGGGATTGGTGCTGGGACCTGTGTTATTTAACATCTTTGTATATGACATGGACATTGGGATCAAGTGCGCCCTCAGCAAGTTTGCAGGCAGTACCAAGCTGAGTGGTGCAGTTGGCATCCAGAGGGACATGGATAGGCTTGAAAAGTGGGCCCATGCCAAGCTCAACACGTTCAACGAGGCGTAGTGCAAGGCCCTGCACCTGGGTCAGAGCAATCTCAAGCACAGATACAGGCTGGGTGAAGGATGANAGCTCAACACGTTCAACGAGGCGTAGTGCAAGGCCCTGCACCTGGGTCAGAGCAATCTCAAGCACAGATACAGGCTGGGTGCAGGATGACTTGAAAGCAGCCCTGAGAAGAATTTTGGAGAGTTTACTCATGACAGATTCACCATGAGTCGGTGATGTGTGCTTGCAGCCCAGAAGGCCAACTGTATCCTGGATTGCATTGAGAGAAATGTGACCAGCAGGTTGAGACCTTCTATCTCTGTTCATGTTAGACCTCACCTGGAGCACTGTGTCCAGTTTTAGAGCCCCCTGCACAAGGACATTTTGTTGTTGGAGCAGGTCCAGAGGAGAGGCCACAAAGATGATCAGAGGGCTATAGCACCTCTCCTACGAGGACAGGCTGAGAGAGCTCGGACTCTTCAGCCTGGAGAAGAGAAGGCTCTGCAAAGACATTATAGTGGCGTTCCAATACCTGAAGGGGGCCTACAGGAAAGCTGGGGAGGAACTTTATATATGGACATGTAGCAACAGGACAAAGGGAAATGGTTTTAAACTGGAAGACTGTAGATTTAGACTAGATGTCAGGAAGAAATTTTTTACTGTGAGGGTGGTGAGATACTGGGACAGGTTGCCCAGTGAGGTTATGAATTATCCTNGGATAGGCTTGAAAAGTGGGCCCATGCCAAGCTCAACACGTTCAACGAGGCGTAGTGCAAGGCCCTGCACCTGGGTCAGAGCAATCTCAAGCACAGATACAGGCTGGGTGCAGGATGACTTGAAAGCAGCCCTGAGAAGAATTTTGGAGAGTTTACTCATGACAGATTCACCATGAGTCGGTGATGTGTGCTTGCAGCCCAGAAGGCCAACTGTATCCTGGATTGCATTGAGAGAAATGTGACCAGCAGGTTGAGACCTTCTATCTCTGTTCATGTTAGACCTCACCTGGAGCACTGTGTCCAGTTTTAGAGCCCCCTGCACAAGGACATTTTGTTGTTGGAGCAGGTCCAGAGGAGAGGCCACAAAGATGATCAGAGGGCTATAGCACCTCTCCTACGAGGACAGGCTGAGAGAGCTCGGACTCTTCAGCCTGGAGAAGAGAAGGCTCTGCAAAGACATTATAGTGGCGTTCCAATACCTGAAGGGGGCCTACAGGAAAGCTGGGGAGGAACTTTATATATGGACATGTAGCAACAGGACAAAGGGAAATGGTTTTAAACTGGAAGACTGTAGATTTAGACTAGATGTCAGGAAGAAATTTTTTACTGTGAGGGTGGTGAGATACTGGGACAGGTTGCCCAGTGAGGTTATGAATTATCCTTCCCTGGGAACATTCAAGGCCAGCCTGGATGGGGCTGTGTGCAACCTGGTCTAGTGGGAGGTGTTCATGCCTATAGCAGGGGGGTTGGAACTAGATGATCTTAAAGGTTCCTTGCAACCCAAACCATTCTATGATCCACCAGATGTTTCTGCTTTTGAAGAATTGCTAGTCTTCTTGGGCTAATGGTGGGACAATGGAAAGCTAAAATACTATGGCTAGATGGTGGAAAAATTAGACATCCAGTTTAAGGTTTTTTAATAAGGAATTACATATTTGACTAAATCACTGAGTGAGGAGCAATTGTTCTTCATGGGCATCTTCCTGCTGTAGTGTCCATAACAGCAGTACTCATTAGCACAGCTCTCTATTGAGGTCAGCCTTTCAGAGAAGTCAACCACTAAGTATTGACTTCTCTGAAAATGCACTTAGGAGTCTTGATTGATGTCAGAATTTCCTGGGAGGTTGTAAGTTCACATAAAATCTTCAGCTACTATTGACGTTTTCATTATTTTCCCTCAGAATTTTATTCCTCTGGTCTCTTTATTACAATGATCTAACTTTGCAGAGTATAGGTGTGCCACTTGAATTCTTACTGATAAAATCTGAAATTAAATTCATCTGCAAAAGCAAGCAGTACCATTGTACTATGACTTTAAATGTGCCTAGCCTTGATCAATTTACTAAATGTTTATGTTTTAAAAACCAAGCTAGCTGGCAGCAGGAACTGATGAGGATAGGAAGAATCACAGAGAAAGGGTCTTCGCAACATCACTAAGCAAAAGCACTAGCACCTTGATGCTCTCTCCATTTCTGTCTGAAAATTAATGAAAATGGTTTTTTTTCTTCTTACAGAAAAAATGTTTTTTATACCTCTTCTGCTTTTTCTATTAAAATGAATACAAGCACAATTGTAGCCTGTATGTGGCAGTCACTGTCATCCACAGCTTTCATGGCACTGGGGTAAAACAGCAGTTGTAGGATCCATTTTAGGCCATTTATTAGTATCTGAATGAGGTTTAAGTACATCTGACTGTAAAACAGTTGATCCTCTGTCTTTGAGAAGTCATCCATTATGACTTCTCAATAGGTCTGTTATGACTCATTACAGAAAAGTAGTGCTTGACCAAAGTAATCCACATGAAATCTTATATTGCTGTGGTTCATTTAAAGCAGAGTCTGCATCCTACACAAGATGTATCCAGGTCCATGTTTTCAAAGACATTTTATGTACTACTTCCTCTTATTCCAGTGTAAGTGAAGTTGAACTTTATAGAATCACAGAATAGTATAGGTTGGAAGGGATCTCTAGAGATTATTGAGTCCAACTCCCCTGCTAGAGCAGATTCCCTACAGCAGGTCACACAGGTAAGCATCCAGATGGGTCTTGAATATTTCCTGAGAAGGCAAAGAACACAACATCTTTGGGCACCCTGTGCTTCATCACTCTAATAGTAAGGAAGTTCTTCCTTGTATTAGCATGGAACTGCTGGTGTTTCAGTTTCTGACCATCGTCTCTTGTTCTGTTGCTCCACACCACACCACACAAATGAGTTGACCTGCACTGACTTGTCTCTTGGACATTAGATATTTATAAACATTAATGAGATCCCCCATCAGCCTTCTCCAGGCTAAACAGTCCTAGGACTCTCGGTATTTCCTTACACAGGAGATACTCCAGGCTCTCAATTGTCTTGACCTCCACTGGACTCTTCCTAGGAACTCATAACTGGGCAAGATAGTCTCAATGTGGCCTTGCCAGGGCAGGTAGTGGGGATCAGCCTGGCCTTCTTGGCCACAGGGGCACACTGCCGACATGGCCAACCTGTTTTCCACCAGCACCAGGTCCTTCTCTGCAGAGTTCCTTTCCAGAAGGTCAGCCCCTATCCTGTACTGATGCATGTGATCGTTCCTCCCCAGGTGCAAGTCTCTGCACTTGTTCTTGTTGAACCTGATCAGGTTCCTTACTGTTCAACTCTCCAGACTGTCCAAGCCTTTCTGAATGGCAGCACAGACATGTGAGCCACTCCTCACAACTTCGTATCATCAACAAAGTTGCTGAGGCTGTAGTCTATCCCTTCATCCAGGTCACTGATGAAGATGTGGAACAAAACGTTATTTCCCATGCTGTGTGTACTGTCACTTCAGGGAAGCAGAGGGTGCAGATATCCCTAGAGGGATGCAAGATTTCCTGTAGGCATATCTATTCTTGAGGTGGCCAGTCTTCTGGTTGTTTTATTTTTTTTGTAATTGGAGACAGCTAAGGAACATTTGTTACTCTTACAGTTCTCCTAGCTCCCCGCTTGACTGTAATGGCATGAGCATTGCCATTATGGACCCTGTCTCCTAAGTCCTTAGGTTTAAAGTGTGCCTCACTGGGTTAGCCAACCTGTTGCCTAAAATTGCTCTGCCACTTCTAAACATGTGGGTTACCCCACTTTCAAACAGATTATAATATTCATAGAAGGTCCAATTATAGTGAAAAATGAAAACTCTCACAAGAGCACCAACACATTAAGTACCGTTGTCCACATTAAATAATCATTTAAATTAATTAGAAAACATATATATGAGGTGACTGAGATGTAGTTAGAATGTCAGTGACTTACAGGTTCATGAGTATGTACAAATTGTAACCAAAGAAAGAAAAATTGAGAGGCAAGCAAATTGTGTAATTCTTGTGATGTTGCTGTGAACAAATCAATGGACAAATGCCTATGAAGCAGTTAAGTTGTTCAAATCCCTGCACTGACATAGAACATCCAGTGTTCCAGGGTATGCTGTGTTGGTATCAGGGTAGTGCTCTGTGACTGTCAATGTATATGACAAAAGAAAGGAAGGAATAGTAGAAATTATTTGACATTTACACTATATCCTCGATATTTCAATATTTGAAATGCTTACAAAAGCACCTAGGTATTCAAGTTTGTTTGTTGATCCTTTGCTGAGTACAGATTATGGCTAACATCTAGAAATTATCAATTATCTGAACAACTTCTGAATTACAGAAAATGATCAGCTGTGAGACTTTTTTTTTCTGCAATAATGTGCCATCATAGGAAGTTTTGTGAAAACATCAGGCATTTGGTAGAAAAGGAGTAGCTGAAGCACAAGCACCGAGTTCATATATACCATTATTTAAAACTAAATAATGGAATATAGACTGGTATCCAGAGATATTTTGCTTTTTGATGACCAAAATAAACACTCCTTGATAAACTGTTTTATGTAGAAAGAAAACTGCTTTGAACATGTAGGAGTTTTGGCTCACTACAATAGAGGAAAAGGCGATCCTCTTCTACCTCTTAGGACTTTCCAGGACTCTGATTTGTACAGGTGCAGACTTGAGGATATTTGCTAACATGTATGGATCTATTCTGATTTAGAGTATTTTCATTTCCATTTTTAGAAATAGTATGGTAAATGTATTTAGGAAACAGATATAATACAGGCACAAAGGATTTTTCCCAAACCATATTTTCATTTAAAACTTTATTTCTTATGTGTGGAACATCACTGGAAACATAGAAGCTTGTAGGCACGAACAACTTAATATCCAGAATTCTTGAATAAAATAGTTGCTAATGAAATCACAATGACACATTTTCATGACAACTACATAATTTAATACATCTTATTTACATACAAAAGTCATGCGCTGTAAAGGCTGGGTGCTAAAATCCACCACAGATCTTACATTTTAAATATGTCATGTTTCTCCTGTATCTTTTAAATAGATTATTATACAAATATCACATCCCCAAAGAAAACAAACTTGTAATAAAGCTGAATATTTGCTTTATATTTTAGCTGAGTTAAAAGAAAAAAAAGATAGTAGTAACAGAACAAGTGTTTTAAACACATACACGTAAGATACGTATAATCTAGTAGTATAAACTAGAATGAAAATGCAAGGGTGTAAAATATGTTCTCTTTTGAGTCTATGGTCCATGAGTAATATTGCTTCTGTACTGGCCTTGATTTGATGCATGCAAGTCCATGGCCTACTAGGAGAAGAGTCAACTGGGAATTAGAGGAAATGGTCCGTAAGTGTAATAACTGGCAACTACTTGCTATATTTCCTGCTTTGACACATACTTTTTTCTTTCTATGATCCACATTCAAAAAAAACAAAACAAAACAAAGGTGCCAAATTTCAGAATTTCAGTCTGGAATTTACATACAGTCATAACCTTGTGAGTTTAATTCAGATCTGTTTTCTACTTCTGCAAGATTCTTCATCATGCAAATAATTCATCTACTTAAAGTAATAATTCTAACTGGGTTGTTTCTTTAGAACAAGGCCTTTTCTTGTTTTTGTGTCTATGGTTATTCCACACTGACCACTTAGGAATGCACCACGCACAATAATCTGAGGACCAGCCTGTTAGTGTCAGTGGAGATCTCTGTACTGATGATCTCTGTGTGTGACTCACCACTCCCAAGTGTGGTCATTTCTTTTGACTTTCCAGTTCTGCTAGTGGATTGCAGTGTAGTAAAGGTATGTGTATTTGCTTACAAACACCGTAAATGTATAGACATGTAGAAAACATGTACTAAAGATAGTGCTTCTAAATGTTTTGCATCCCTTATCTGAAACAGTGTTTGATCTACTGACACACTGAGATGGACAGGATGCACTCAGCCATATTAGCTATACTAAGCTTCTCTGTATATGTTGGAAACTATTTATGAATTTGAAGAAGCAGTGTGAGCAAAGGCAGAGAGCACTTGAGTGGAACTGGAGAGATCTGCTTTTCTTCTTTCTGCTTTCTGTCATTGCTGGGTAATCTACGTGCTGCTACTTCTTCTCTTTGTGCCTCAGGTTCACCACTTGTGAAGTTAATGTAATGATACTGTCTTTTGTATAAAGTGCTTTGGGACTAATGGAGAATAACCATTCCTTAAGAGTGAGTAATTTATTGCTAAGGAAGAACCTTAGCCTTTTTCCTTTTTCACTTTTCTAATGAAATAAACACAAAAACTGTCTTCTTTGAAATCAGCAGGATTATGCTTGATAATAATGCTGCCAGAACCTTTTTCGAGTGAATGACAGAAGGTCTGCTCCTAGAGAGACAGTGCTAACAGCAATTCGTGCTCAAAGACATATATTAACTACCATCCTACCTATGAAATGTCTACACTTTGTTTGGAAGGTAGAATATAAACAAGCAGTAGCTTTGAGAGCAACAAGGTTAACAATTTTCAGTGTAAATACTGCATTTGAATAGCTCTTAGAAGATATTTATAATGCAACAGCATGCATACTAATAATACTAGTACTAGAATGCATTTTCCTGTCGTATGTTTGTGACATAGAAGTTTCTGAAAAATGTTTGTTTGTTTTTAATATGTCAAAGCAGTTTCTAAGGTGCAAATTGTAGTTTATACAATTCTCATGTGTCCTCTAAGAAATGTATGTGCTTCTTTTATATTTTATGGTCTTTGCTATCAATAGGATACAAACTTTAGTCATTCCTATTATTTTTTAAAAAAAGATCTTAGAGATAGATCCAGCAAAACTCACATTTTGAACATTTATCCCCTTCAAAATATTTTGAGAAGTATCCCCTGACAGAGTGGCTTGAAAGATTCTGTTTCCTTTCCTTTTTCCTTTCCTTTTTCCTTTCCTTTTTCCTTTCCTTTTTCCTTCCCTTCCCTCTTTCCTTTCCTCTTTCCTTTCCTTTCCTTACTTCCCCTTTCTTTCCTTCCTTCCCCTTTCTTTCCTTCCTTCCCCTTTCTTTCCCTCTTCCTCCTTTCCTCTCTTCTCTCCCTTTCTCTGAACATTAAACCTTTTAGACAATGTAAACACAATAAATCTAACAAAATATTAATCCAAAACCATTCTAACTGGATTATACTGATGGAAAGAAGTTTCACTCAGCTAATCTGGAAATCTGAGTAAAACCTTCCCATTACTACACTGACCCCTTTCCAACAGCAGCACGAGTTCTGTAGTCCTCTGGTTCATTTACAAAATGTGTTGTATGTTCACTTATCCATCAGTGGTGCTCAAAGTCAGCCTTTTCCACAGAGGCCTTTGTAGGCAACTCTCCATCCAGTCCTCTCTGAAGAAGTTACCTGTTGCCATATACACACACTGTTCTTACATATCCTAATGTTCTTCAACAGCAAGCATCTTCTCATCTGGAATACCTTGGGGTCAAAACTGCAGGTCATTCCTGGATTGATGGGTAGAGGAAAGACATGTCATGCTTGTGGAGGTAGAGAGAAACTCCCATTTCTTTTAACTTTTAACCCTCATACTTCCTTTTGGTGAGAAACAGCTTATTTGGCAGATCTGAGATTATTACTTTATTCACACTGTCTCAGGAGTCGGTACTGAAAATTGCACAGAACTGTTTGTCCACAGCACTCTTGAAGGGTATGATAACTTCATCCAGCATGCAATTACATGTCCTAGCATGAACATTTGTTGTTTGTTTTCTTTTCTTTTCTTTCTAGCATTATACACTGATTTCCGTTGTAGTTACATGAGAATATAAATATCATGATGTTGATTTCTAAGTCTTCCGCAGTATGCTAAGGCTGATTTTTCTTGTCCTGAATTTTTCAATGGTAGCTAGAGAGCAGAATTCTTCCAATTGTTGGCTCTTTTTGTAGTAACAACAATACCTTTTTTTTTTTTGTTTTTGTTTCAAAATTCCAAATATTTTTTTTAAAACAGATACCAGTAAGTAGGATCTTTTGTGGTTGTTTGCTGTGTATAGGCTTTACGCAGGGAATATCAGACATGTGAGAATGCATGACAGACTCCTGTCCATGCAGTTTCACATTAGTACACATTTGCCCTTCAGCTTCTCTTTCCTCTTCTGCTGCTTGCTTTTTTTGCCATCAATTTGTAAACTCACAGTCCTGCGTTTCTCTAAGTTCAACAGCTCTTGGAATAACTCCTTCACGTTGTGGTTCAGCTTGGCAGAGGTCTCCATGAAGGCACACTTCCACTTCTTGGCCATGGCTTCTCCTTCACTGCTGTCTACCTCTCGATTTTGGTTCTCGTCATTTTTGTTCCCCACCAGCATTATTGGAATGCTTTCTACATCTCCTTTAATCTGACATATTTGTTCATAGATCGGTTTAAGTTCCTCCAAGGACTGTCGACTGGTGATAGAGTAAACCAAAATGAAAGCATGTCCTTTAGAAATAGAAAGACGTTGCATGGCTGGAAATTGATGGCTCCCTGTAGTGTCAGTTATCTGCAAAGTGCATATACTCTTATCACAGCTGATCACCTGCCGATAGGTGTCTTCAATGGTGGGGATGTAGCTCTCTCTGAATGTGCCTTTCACAAATCTCAAGACCAAAGAACTTTTGCCAACTCCTCCAGCCCCAAACACAACAACCCTGTAATCATTGCTTTGCTCTGGCATGTTTCTCAGTGTGTCTGTTGTTCAGCTAGAGAGGAAAATCTAGGAAAGAAAATAACAAAGAACAACTGCATTAATGTCTTTGTTAATTTCAGAGATTGCACATATCTTTCCCAGTAAGAGACATAAGTGTGGTAGAAGTGATGTTATGCATGTTGCAGAGCTTCAGTCTGGCCTAGATAAGTAACCATTACTATCTTCATCATTTACTTAAAATGAACATTGTGATTTTAAGTAATATTTCTACTGGACTAACATTACCAAAGCAAAATGCTGCATATGAGAACTGGTGTTTCATTATGGTCATGTCCTGAAAAAACTGAGCTGAACTGAGACTGAACTACTCCTTTGTATTCAAATAATGAGTCTCAAATCATTAAGACACACTGCTATATAACAGTCACAGAATCACTGAATTGTTAAGGTTGGAAAAGACTACTAAGGTCATCCAGTCCATCTATCATTCCATCACTCCAAATATGCCATCTCCTCAGATGCTAGAGATTTTATCTACAGTGCCCCTGGAGTACCGCATCCAGATGTGTCTCAGTTGGAGTGCATACAGAGGGCTGCAAAATGGAAGGGATGGAACACCTCTCCTAGGAGAACAGGCCAAGAGAGGTGGGGCTGTTCAGTCTGGAGAAAAGAAGGCTCCAAGGTGACCTGATATAGGCCTTTCAGTATCTAAAGGGGAGCTACAGGAAAGAAGACAGACTCTTCAGTAGAATCCATGGTGACAGAACAGGGGGAAATGGCTTCAAGCTTGAAGAGCGCAGATGTAGGTTTGATATAAGGAAAAGGTCTTTTACAGTGAGGGTCACGAGACACTGGAACAGGTTGCTGAGAGATGTGGTTGATGCCCTGACCCTGGAGATTTTCAAGGCAATGCTGGATCAAGCCTGGGTAAACTGATCTAGCTGAGCCATGCCCCTGTTCATTGCAAGGAGTTGGACTGGATGACTTTCAAGTTCTCTTCCAACTAACTCTAAAGATTCTATCATTCTATGATTATATAATTAATCAGCAATAGAACCACAGAATCATAGGGNATCCCCCAGCCTGTACTGGTGCATGCAATTATTCCTCCCTAGGTGCAAAACTCTACACTTGCTTTTGTTAAATTTCATCCGGTTTCTGACTGCCCAGCTCTCCAGCCTGTCCAGGTCTTGCTGAATGGCAGCACAGCCTTCAGGCATGTCAGCCAATCTTCCCAACTTTGTATCATCAGCAAACCTGCTGAGGGTGGCCACTATCTCCTCATCAAGGTAATTGATGAAAATGTTGAATAAAACTGGACCCCTGGCGGACACTGCTGTTTACAGGCCTCCAACCGGACTCTGCACCGCCAATGACAACCCTCTGCACTCTGCCAGTCAGCCAGTTCTCAACCCACTTCACTGTCCACTCGTCTATCCCACACTTCCTTAGCTTTGTTATAAGGACGTCATGGGAGACAGTATCAAATGCCTTGCTAGCATCAAGTATGCTTTCTTTTTAACACTTCAAGAGTGTGTGTCCCACTCTGATGCATTTTTCCATTTTCATTTCGTGTCAAAGAGTACAGTTTGATAATCTGAGACAGTCCATGTTCAGATCACTTTTTCATTCTAATGTTTATTTCACAGTAGATGATATTCGATTGCTAAGCTTATCAGAAAGGTTGTGCAGGCATCTTCACAACATTTTTAAGTGCATACTGTCAGGTATAGTAACTGCATATGTCAGTGTTCACTGTGATACCCGAAGCAAATGACAGTTGACAAAAACTAAGTGTAAACACTAACACCACAAATATTATCATTATTATTAAATAATCAAACTGATAAGGCTTCTCACCCAACATAGTTAGGCTAGAATTAATTAAAATGAATGTGAAAATGAATTTGTTTTTATACTAGTAGCAGCTCATTAAGTACACAGCATGTACAAGTCTCTCTTTTGCTCCGTGAGATTTAAGTAAATAAACACTAAACAAATGAACCATAAGAAGTAAAGAGAGTCTAGGATGTGCACACTTTTCAGGCCAAAGCTAGATATAGTGTTCTATAAATATGTGGGACAAACTACATAATTTTTTGAACACTTGTTTGTTTAGAGGAAAATGAGCTGATTTATTAGGGAAGGCTGTTAGTCAAATACCATTCCCTTGTCCAAGTGCCCCAGATAGGACTGAACGTGCAATGTTGCCTAGATAGTAGCTAATCCAGGACACCCAAGGGGCTCATTACTAAGTAAGGAAAGCCTTTAAGCTATTCACAGCAGCTGAAGGAGTGGTTGTGCTGTGGAACAGAATTTTAGGTTACTATTTATTTTTCTAGCAGAGGAAAAATAGCAGTGCGGTTATAGTGGTACAGATGTACAGCCCACAGCCCCTACAGCCTTATACCAGTTGCCAGCAATGCAGAATTCCATCCTTCTTCATCTTCAATGCTATCTCTGCCTGTGCAGTTAGATTAAAGCCGTGCCTACCCATGCTGCACTAATGTCTTCATTTTTCTGTTCAAGCATACTCTGATTTTGCTTTCCTTCCTGTCCAGGGCATCCTATTCTGTCTTAATTCTTATGTTTGAGTAAGCTGAAAACATCTGTCTTTACACAATGTGTTGGAAATTTCCTCATCTGCCATGCTGTAGGCAGAATAACCAGTGCAATGGAGGATGCTGATCCAGAGGCACAGTGAAGAGTTATGACATCTCTGCCCACCCATCCTGGCTTCAGGCAGAAGGCAGCTTTTGTCCTTCCATTCCTCCCATGCTTCAGTCACTGTCACTTTTAGAAACCAGATTAAATACAGGAAAGACTAATAAGTAAGGGTGTTCATCCTGAGGCAATGAAGCAAAATTGTTTCTCTCTGACAGTCGAATTCAGGGAATGAAACTGTCATAGAAAACATCAGTGTATGTTTTTAAATAAGAGGGAAAGACCTCTGAGAGAAAAGGAAAGTGGTTAAACAGCTCAGGCTGTTGAGAAAACAAAATCAAAGTAGCCAGCAAGAAATGAGAACGGAGGAAGCTAGCAGGAATCTATGCCACTGAGAATAAACCTATGCCTAAAACAGCTGCAGACATGCAAAGTGAGAACAGTCATAGAGCTTAGAGTCATAGGTGACTGCAGAGAATGAACTAACGTTAGAGATACAATTTTATAGTTTCTATGAGCAAGAAGGGAAGAGAAAAAAGAACATGGCTATTTCACCTCTGAATTAGCTCAAGTGTTGCACCATGATATAACATGAAGCCTAGGAACTACAGGGTGATGAGAAAAAAAAAATACATTTAACTATAAAAAGCAGCAAAACACTATGAGAAAAAAAGGAAAATTAAAGAAGCTACCTTAATGTACTCCTGCTGTGTTAAACTGCTTGCTTTAAGAGCCCTCGGAAATCTTCAAGAAAGCTGGCACACATGGTTGCCCAAAAGTTAGAATAAATTGAAATGTGACATTTATGGGAAAAATTATTAAGCATCTGAAAAGCCTTTAAGACAATCTGAAGTGATGTGGTAATAGTCTTCAAATACAAAGTAAGTTTTTGCCAAGAGGGAGAGTGTATATCTGTAGTGGGGAGAAAAAACAAATGACGACAAAAAACAGCAGGAATTAATGACCTTAAATTGCAAAGGAAGAGTTCTCTTTAGACAACGGGAAAACTTGACAGTGGGGAGAACACCGTATCAACTCAGGGAGATTTTACAGACTGGTTTCAGAAATGATTGTAGAATGACAGGATAATTGGGATTAGAAGGGACGTGAGGAGGTCTCCAAACCCACTGATCACAGCAGGGTCAGCCATGAGAACAGAGGTTGTTTCCATTAGGGCTTGAAAACTTACAACATTTCCCACAGCCTATCTGGGACAATGTGTTCCATTGCTAAATTATCCTCAGAGCATTTTTTTCCTTCTCTCTAATGCAAATTTCTTGTGTTTCAATTCATATCTGTTGTTTTCTTCACCCACCATTCACTGCTGTGAAGAACTTTACTCCAGCTTTTTGGTGGACTCCTTGTAAGTTCTGAGGGGTCTACTGCATAGTGCACCTTACTGAACCACACCTGGTTCCTCAGCATGCTGAACAAGACAGTGCTCTATCTCTGACCACCTGGGTGGTCCTGCTGTTTCCTTGTATTGGGACTAACTCAATATGCTCCAGTTTTTATGGCACAAAACACAGTGTGCTTTCACTGTGGTCAAGGTGACTGCTCATACTGCTGCCTACCATGGTTCCAGGGCCTTTTCTGTAGAGTTACCCCCATATTTCCAGCAGCCCTCATCCTAAGTTACTGCAAGAGATTTGTCTGCCCCATGCACGGGTCCTAAATTTCATCAATGATAGCAGTATACAGAATGATTTATTTTTTTGGAGCAAATAAGAATGCTTAAGCATGGATTTTAAATCACTCAGCAAAAAGACTTACATAGATCATTTTTACTACATGGCTATATTCTCTCCAGATAGAGATTCTCCTGCAGTGAAAATCATTCTGTGATCATTGTGTACTTACAACCAGAAATGCATTTGTAAATGTGTTTTCTTCTGCCCTGTAAATTTATTGATTTTCTTTGTCTTAAAGTATGTTAACTTAAACACGTGAGAGAACCAAGTAAAGTCTATGTTGTTTAATTAGTTTTCTGTATTCTGATAAATGTGAGTATGGAAAAAAGAACTTGAAAGAAGACTAATTTTTCAGATAAATGGTATCTTAATTTGACCATACCCTGCAAATCTGTCCATTTCATATTTTGTGCATGGAAAACAGCAGTTGCCTTGTACACTCAATGACTGACTTATTTAAGAATTTTTGTGTAATAAGGACTCAGTTGCTTCTTTCGCTGTGTTTACATATTGGTGAAAATTTGTTAGCATCTCTGAAGTGCCAGGTTTAACAAAACCGTCCTTACCTAATTACTTCTTAGATTACATATATCCAGCGCTTCCTTTTCAATTAGTCACTTACAAATTAGTGCATCCTCAGATATTTCTGTTGACTTAGCTCTGTTTCCTGGAAATGGTCTGCTAGTGCAGCAAGTTTGCCAATGACACCAAGCTGAACGATGTGGTTGACATGTTAGAAGAAAGGAATATGAACTAGAGAGACCTTAAAAAACATAAAAGATAGAGCCATGTGAACCTAATGAGGTTCAACATTGCAAATTGGGTTGGAGTAATCCCAGATATGTACATATACTGTGAGAAGAATTCCTTGAGAGTAGCCCTGTGGAGAAGGACTTGAGGATCCTGGTGGGTGAAAAACTGAACATGAACCAGCAGTATGCTCTTGCAGCTCAGAAGGCCAATGGTATATTGGGCTAAATCAGAAGAGGGGGTGGCCAGCAGGGTGAGGGAGGTGACTGTCCCTCTCTATTCTGCCCTTGTGAGGCCCCAACTGGAATACTGCATCCAGATCTGCTTCCAATACAGAAAAGATATGGAGCTGTTGGAGAGGGTCTGGAGAAGGATCATGAAGATGATCATAGGGCTAGACCACCTGCCCTATGAAGACAGGCTGAGGGAACTGGGTTTGCTCAGCCTGAAAAGGAGAAGGTGTCAAGGAGCCCTCATTGAAACCTTCTAGTATTTAAAAAGGGATTATAAAAAGAAGGAGAATCAAATTTTCTAAGTGAGACTATGGGAACAAAGTTCAAAAAGATCAAGTGCTAGGTCCTGGTTGGTTATAAAAACCCCATGCAGTGCTGCAGGCCTGGGACAGAGGGCCTGGAAACCTGTGTGCCAGAAAACTATTTGACGTTTTAGTTGTCGGACAGTTGAGCATGAGCAGCAGTGTGCCCAGATCCTAACTTGTGTGAGAAATACTGTTGCCAGCAGGAAGAGCAGGGAGGTTACCATCAGTCTGTACTCAGCATTGTTAAGGCCACACCTTGAGTACTGTGTTCAATTTTGGTCCTCTCAACTACAAGAAAGACACTGAGGGTATGTCCAGAGAAAGGTAACAAAGCTAGTGAGAGATATGGAACACAAGTCTTACGAGAAAAGGCTGAGGGAACTGGGATTGTTCAGTGTGGAGGAGACTCAAGAGAGACCTTACCACACTCTACAACTACCTGAAAGAAGGTTGTGGTGAGGTGGGAGCTGGACTCTCCTCCCAGGTATCTATCAACTGAATGAGAGGGATGTGCCAGGGGAGTTTTAGGTTGGATACTGGGGAAAAAAATTGCCTCAGAAAGAATAATTAAATATTATAACAAACTGCCCAGCGAGGTGGTGGTATTACTGTCCCAGGAGGCACTGAAGGAACACTGAAGATATGACATTAAGTGGGTGCAGTGGTAATGGGCTGATGGTTGGACTTGATTTTAGACGTCTTTTCCAACCTCAATGGTTAAATGATTCTATGACCATATAGTGCTGGTAAAATCTATGACTCTATGACCATCAGTGATGGTAAAATCCTTCTCCTTTATAACTGAAAGCAGTTAAGAAAAAGGCACTGGCTTCAGATCTACCAGATCTTTTGGTTTTGTTGCAACATGTTTTCACCATGTTGCACTGTTAGAACTCCATACAAATTCACACTGCAGATTTCTTTCAAACTGGCTAGATTGTATGTTTTAGGGCACCATTCATTTTTATAAAAAATGTGATCCTAATAGCTGTTATCTGGAGCCAGAGGCTTTGACCCAATTCTTGAGCTTTTATGACATCCTACTGACATGTCAGCTTGATATACAGTATAGCAATTGTCAGATGCTCTGTATTAATTTTTTGAAAGCNGCACCTTACTGAACCACACCTGGTTCCTCAGCATGCTGAACAAGACAGTGCTCTATCTCTGACCACCTGGGTGGTCCTGCTGTTTCCTTGTATTGGGACTAACTCAATATGCTCCAGTTTTTATGGCACAAAACACAGTGTGCTTTCACTGTGGTCAAGGTGACTGCTCATACTGCTGCCTACCATGGTTCCAGGGCCTTTTCTGTAGAGTTACCCCCATATTTCCAGCAGCCCTCATCCTAAGTTACTGCAAGAGATTTGTCTGCCCCATGCACGGGTCCTAAATTTCATCAATGATAGCAGTATACAGAATGATTTATTTTTTTGGAGCAAATAAGAATGCTTAAGCATGGATTTTAAATCACTCAGCAAAAAGACTTACATAGATCATTTTTACTACATGGCTATATTCTCTCCAGATAGAGATTCTCCTGCAGTGAAAATCATTCTGTGATCATTGTGTACTTACAACCAGAAATGCATTTGTAAATGTGTTTTCTTCTGCCCTGTAAATTTATTGATTTTCTTTGTCTTAAAGTATGTTAACTTAAACACGTGAGAGAACCAAGTAAAGTCTATGTTGTTTAATTAGTTTTCTGTATTCTGATAAATGTGAGTATGGAAAAAAGAACTTGAAAGAAGACTAATTTTTCAGATAAATGGTATCTTAATTTGACCATACCCTGCAAATCTGTCCATTTCATATTTTGTGCATGGAAAACAGCAGTTGCCTTGTACACTCAATGACTGACTTATTTAAGAATTTTTGTGTAATAAGGACTCAGTTGCTTCTTTCGCTGTGTTTACATATTGGTGAAAATTTGTTAGCATCTCTGAAGTGCCAGGTTTAACAAAACCGTCCTTACCTAATTACTTCTTAGATTACATATATCCAGCGCTTCCTTTTCAATTAGTCACTTACAAATTAGTGCATCCTCAGATATTTCTGTTGACTTAGCTCTGTTTCCTGGAAATGGTCTGCTAGTGCAGCAAGTTTGCCAATGACACCAAGCTGAACGATGTGGTTGACATGTTAGAAGAAAGGAATATGAACTAGAGAGACCTTAAAAAACATAAAAGATAGAGCCATGTGAACCTAATGAGGTTCAACATTGCAAATTGGGTTGGAGTAATCCCAGATATGTACATATACTGTGAGAAGAATTCCTTGAGAGTAGCCCTGTGGAGAAGGACTTGAGGATCCTGGTGGGTGAAAAACTGAACATGAACCAGCAGTATGCTCTTGCAGCTCAGAAGGCCAATGGTATATTGGGCTAAATCAGAAGAGGGGGTGGCCAGCAGGGTGAGGGAGGTGACTGTCCCTCTCTATTCTGCCCTTGTGAGGCCCCAACTGGAATACTGCATCCAGATCTGCTTCCAATACAGAAAAGATATGGAGCTGTTGGAGAGGGTCTGGAGAAGGATCATGAAGATGATCATAGGGCTAGACCACCTGCCCTATGAAGACAGGCTGAGGGAACTGGGTTTGCTCAGCCTGAAAAGGAGAAGGTGTCAAGGAGCCCTCATTGAAACCTTCTAGTATTTAAAAAGGGATTATAAAAAGAAGGAGAATCAAATTTTCTAAGTGAGACTATGGGAACAAAGTTCAAAAAGATCAAGTGCTAGGTCCTGGTTGGTTATAAAAACCCCATGCAGTGCTGCAGGCCTGGGACAGAGGGCCTGGAAACCTGTGTGCCAGAAAACTATTTGACGTTTTAGTTGTCGGACAGTTGAGCATGAGCAGCAGTGTGCCCAGATCCTAACTTGTGTGAGAAATACTGTTGCCAGCAGGAAGAGCAGGGAGGTTACCATCAGTCTGTACTCAGCATTGTTAAGGCCACACCTTGAGTACTGTGTTCAATTTTGGTCCTCTCAACTACAAGAAAGACACTGAGGGTATGTCCAGAGAAAGGTAACAAAGCTAGTGAGAGATATGGAACACAAGTCTTACGAGAAAAGGCTGAGGGAACTGGGATTGTTCAGTGTGGAGGAGACTCAAGAGAGACCTTACCACACTCTACAACTACCTGAAAGAAGGTTGTGGTGAGGTGGGAGCTGGACTCTCCTCCCAGGTATCTATCAACTGAATGAGAGGGATGTGCCAGGGGAGTTTTAGGTTGGATACTGGGGAAAAAAATTGCCTCAGAAAGAATAATTAAATATTATAACAAACTGCCCAGCGAGGTGGTGGTATTACTGTCCCAGGAGGCACTGAAGGAACACTGAAGATATGACATTAAGTGGGTGCAGTGGTAATGGGCTGATGGTTGGACTTGATTTTAGACGTCTTTTCCAACCTCAATGGTTAAATGATTCTATGACCATATAGTGCTGGTAAAATCTATGACTCTATGACCATCAGTGATGGTAAAATCCTTCTCCTTTATAACTGAAAGCAGTTAAGAAAAAGGCACTGGCTTCAGATCTACCAGATCTTTTGGTTTTGTTGCAACATGTTTTCACCATGTTGCACTGTTAGAACTCCATACAAATTCACACTGCAGATTTCTTTCAAACTGGCTAGATTGTATGTTTTAGGGCACCATTCATTTTTATAAAAAATGTGATCCTAATAGCTGTTATCTGGAGCCAGAGGCTTTGACCCAATTCTTGAGCTTTTATGACATCCTACTGACATGTCAGCTTGATATACAGTATAGCAATTGTCAGATGCTCTGTATTAATTTTTTGAAAGCTCTATTTCCTCTGGCAAAATCATCTCATGTCAATCTGATTTATTTATTTATTTGTTCATTAAGACTAAGAAAATGTCTCTGTATTCTCACAGTTATGATTAAAATTCAATCCTCAGCCCTCGAGATCAACTGCTTTGGAATTGGCGCAGCCAGAGCTGCAGTGGCAGATTTTGAGGTACAGGGGGGTTTTTCAGGAGGTTCCTGTCTCAGGGGAACCGAGTGAGAGCGGCTAGTCCCTTCAGCCCCCAGCAGCTCTCTCGCAAGAGGCTGACATGGCGTAGGCGTTGCCAGGGCAACGGCGCCCTCGCCCTCCCCCTCAGCTCTGAAAAGGCCCCAGGGACATGTCACTGCCCACCAGACATAGGGAGGAGCAATCTACACA
>VXAB01002556.1:8168-33406 GCA_013399175.1 Odontophorus gujanensis | reverse complement strand
CTTTAAGGTCTTTTGCAACCTGAGTGATTCTATGATTCTATTGCAGGAACTGTCTGGAGTGCACATCTTAGGTCATGTTGCTTTCCCAACAAGCATCTGGATAACTGAAGTCCCAGCACCTGAGATCATGAGGCTACTTAGAGCTGTTTGTAGGAAGACACATCAGCTTCCTTCTCCTGATCAGGGAGCCTGTAGTAACACTCCCACAACAATGTCCCCCACACTAGCCTGCCCCTTATTTCTTCCCCAGGAGCTCTCCACTGGTATATCATCCTCCCTCCGGTGAAGTTTGATACATTCTAGCTGCTCTCTCACATAAAGAGCAACTCCACCACCGGGCCTCGCCATCATGTCTTTCCTAAAAAGCACATAGCCATCCATGACAGCATTCCAGTCATAGAGGGTTCCACCACATCTCCATGATCGCTATGGGATTGTGACATTGTGACTACACACAGACCTCTAACTCTTCCTGTTAATTTACCGTGCTACACACTTTGGTAATGAACAAGTGCTATCTTTAAATAAGTCTAAATGTTTCCTCAAATACATCAAAGCATTTACTACTAACATTAGAAACAATATGAACCTGAAAATCTTCATGAAAATAGTCTATTATAAATACCACTTTTAGTTAATTTGTGCTTCATGCAATTCTGTGCCTATAAAAATATGGGACATTAGGACTTCGCTATGTAGACTTTGAGTAAAGAACATTTTTTTAAAGGAAAAAGGAAAAGAAGCATACAAACAAAAAACCCAACCCAAACCAGTGCCCTCCTTTCTGAATTTTGAAGTGTTTTTCCTTGCATCTCATAGAGGTCAGCGTCTGAAACAGCTTTTGGTCTATTAATATACATCTAAACTTCAGACTGTAAATCCCATTATGCTGTGAACCAGAGTACAGTGGTATAAGCCTACTGTTTTTAATGGAAACAACATCAGTTTGCACGTCTACAAACATGGGCACATTGTCTCCTCTGCACTATGCTTGGAAAGACATCTGCTTTTCTAACTCAGTGAAGTAGCTCAGATTTTAATAGTTGTTTGGGCTACTGTCTGAGGAAGCCATCACCTACTAATTGATGAAAAGGTAATCATCATAGAACCTAATACAGTCAAGATCAGGGTTACTGGATTACTTTGTGAGAAGGGAAGGCTATTTCTCCTCTTTCTATATTTTGCAGTGGTGAAAATGTTCCTAGCTTTTCCAATGGAGAAATCTGCAGGAATATCCCTGGACACTGCCAGGTAGGTGGGAGGAAAGTCTACATCACTCTAACATGGCACTGAAATCTCAGTAGGCACAGAGCCCTGTCAAAATACCTTTCTAATACGCTTCCTAATACACTACAGCACTACTAATACACTACATTAATACCCTTCCTAATGCACTACAGCAAAATTGTTTCCCAGGCCTTGAATAAATTAGTTTTAATATAGGCACAGGCAAAATCAAAGATAGTGAGGAGACAAAAGGGAAAGAGTGGAAGTCTGATTAGGACAGGAAGACTGTTGTACCAGATACACAGAGAAATAAATATAAAGATTGTTAAGATGCCAAAACTATGGAGCATTTGAAGTTCATAAAAATCTTACCTAAGGAAAAAAAAACACTTTGGCAGGTGGTATACAGAAGATTTTTTCAGGAAATATGAATTTTGCATTCTATAGAAATATCACATTAAGAAAGGAAAAGCCACCTGGCAGCAAAAATTCATGGGCAGAATCTGCACAAATGTTTGGACACTTTTATAGGCAGACTGGCAATTTGCTGGTAGCCACAGAGAGATTCACAAAATGTACTGTATTTATACATCAGGAGAACGTGAGATTTAGTGTAGAATAATCTTTACTAATTGAAGCCACTGAGTTTCATCCACATAAAAATTATGTGTAGGAATATCTGTCAAATGGTAAGCACTCGTGAAGGATTTTGGAAAGTTCTGAGACACCCATCTCAGCAAAAAATTCACAGTCCAGTATTATTGAGTTTACTGGAGACATACTTCCTGACAATTAAGTCCAAAGACTGTGGAAGTATATTTTATTCCCTAGTCTTGCTTGAAATCATTACATGAATTTAAACTGGTTACTAACCTGTAGAGATCCTCTGGTGAGGAACATAGGAGTCTGGACTGATTTTACTGCACATGTTCCTTCAGCTCCAAAACAAGATTTTGATGTAGGTATGGTTTGGACTGTAGGCAAAGCATGTGTAGCTCAAACCTCAAATTAAATAGGTTGGTATGGTTAAGAACACGTTTGTGTGTAAATAGTCACAATTAAATAGGTTGGTATGGTTAAGAACACGTTTGGGTTTACAAGACTAAGTAAGAAAAATAAGTGTCTGAAAGTAACATAGCTAACAGAAAATACTGTCAAGGGAAAAAAAAGAGAGAATTAATAAAAATAAGCCATAGAATCATGTTCAACATAAATTAATATGTCTGATAGGCCTTTTATGAAAAGTAAGTGAAGCTCAGCACTTTCACTATAGATCATGGTGAGAATAAAGAAAAATATCTAGAGTGAAGACAGAACATGTGAAGAAAAAGGGGAACTGCTGGAAATCTAACATTAAGCAAGTGTAAAATATCTGCTGATCTGTTAAAAAACAAGCATTGAAAAGCACTTGGAATAACTGCTGCTACTCCGGAAAATAAAGAGGGAAATAGAACCCAATCTAGAAGACAAAGAAAGCAAAATCATGTGGGGGGTTCAGGCAATCCTAAAAACCTGACTAGGATCTCATGTTGCCAGTCCCATTCAAATCCATTAGTACAAACTATTTTGAGCTTATAATAGCAACAAAAATATGTTTTTACCCCACCTCCTTTTGCACTTACTAGTTATTTTATCTTTTTTTGAGTATTTTTTCAAAACAAGTGACAAATACCAGGTAGGATTCACTCTGAAGGTTCGTGTTCTGATTCTGACAATCTGAACTTTACATCCTTACCTAAACAACTTTGAATGTTTCTCCATTCTGTTATGAGAAACTTTTCCTTCCAGCATCTTCTTCCTGATGTCAAATGTTCTGTATTTCACTACCAGGAATCAGTAGAAATCTCTGCTACAGGAGATAGAAATTAATTTTATTTTTTTTTATGACTGTTTCTTAAGGAAGGCTTGGTGATTTTCTTGATCTGAATAACAAAAATAATTTATGAAAGTCAGCAAGCTCTCAGAACACACGAGTTTCCCTCTGAATATCAGAAAACACTTCTTCAGTATGCAGATGACTGAGCAGGTTGCCCAGTGATGTTATGGAATCTGCCTTCATGGAGACATTCAGAAGCTTTCTGGACATGGCTTAGGGTAACTTGTTCTGAGTGTCCCTGCTTGAGCAGAGGCATAAGATCAGAAAACCTCCATAAGTCCATTCCAACAGCAGCTATTCTGTGATCACTGATCACTATTCAGCTTTGTTGATAGAACGAAGAACAGAACTACTTATCTCACCATTTTCTTGTCCCACACCCGCAGTCCACCAAGCTCTAGCCTGATTTGATGTCAATATTTATAAACTTCAAACATCTTGGCCTGACTTGAGTTCAGATGAGTACTTGCCTTCCTTGAAAAAATGCCCGTAAATGATAATTAAAACCCTGCAGACAAAAGAATATTATCAATACCATAAATAAATAAATAAATAAATAAGATTAAAACATCCAAAGCCAGTCAATATGGATTGGAACTAGATAATCTTTAAGGTCATCTTCAACACGAGACATTCTATATAAGGATCTATTTTATTCAGGGAATGAGAGCTATCATAGTAATTTTGACAATCTTCAATACATTCTTCCAAAGCAAAAACTCTTGCCTATAACTAGTAAAACATTGCTTAATTCCTTCCAATTATGGCAGAATTGAACCCTATACACAAATGAAATTATCAGATTTCCTCTAGAACTATGTTATTTCTAGATGTGTCAGAATCATTTTTGCTTATACAGTGGAGCTTTACAACGGGTCATGCCTTTTCACCAAGCAAGTACCATATAAAGGAATATGAAAGCACAGAATTTGTTCTTGTGCTCCCTTAAGAGGACTCTTTCAGCTTATCTCTACCAGAAGTCCATCATATTGTTCCATTAACAAAATCTGAGTACCTGATAATGGGGAAACACTACACATACTTATTTTTACATAATAATAATTTTCTTCTATGTTTACTAATATTGAGAATATTTTCATATAGTTGATTCTAAGGGTCCTTTGTAGAATACAATCTTCTTTGGATGTTTTCAGTCTCAGATGTAATCGATGACAAGAACAAATATTTCATCTGAAGCCTGTGCTGTCGTTTTTAAATCCTCAAAAGGTAGAGTTTTGCCTACTGCTTTTTTCAATATTATTA
Source organism: Odontophorus gujanensis (assembly GCA_013399175.1). Classification (NCBI taxonomy): domain Eukaryota; kingdom Metazoa; phylum Chordata; class Aves; order Galliformes; family Odontophoridae; genus Odontophorus; species Odontophorus gujanensis. Next base: position 29,040 of record VXAB01002556.1, on the reverse strand, counting down.
AAAGGATATAATAAATGCAAAAATAAGTTTGACTACACCTGGTAACATGTGATAGGCCTTTTAAATACTGAGAAGCAGGAGTGAAATTTAGTTTTGGGTTTTATCCTTATAGGCATTTATTTAGTACAGCAAATAAGTACCCCGATAGCCATGCTTCTAACATCGCACATGATGCAGTGGTTTTCAGTGAAGCTGCAGAATAAAACTATATGCTTGATGCATGAAACTAACTTGAGAAAGGAGACTATTTACACTCCATATCCAAAACACCACATTTTTTACTGGGATTTAACATTTACTTTTCCTTCCACCATGAATTATTTAGGCAAGGAATCATTTATGTGCACCTGAGGTATTGAGTAAGTCATATACAATATATTCCCCTTTTTTCAGGTGAAGACAGACAGTATACTTAAAAGTCAAAGTCAAAATGATTTTTAAATAGACCCTATAATTTCAACTGGCTTTATGGTTTGAGAAATTTAAAGGAAATTTAAATGTGTGACTTTAGCTGGATATGAAGTTAGTCCATTAAGTTTTCAGGCACAATTAGGCTCTCTTGGAGTCCTTCCTTAGGATGCAAATAATGTCTTACTGGAGGATATATTTCTTATTTGACCTTCTGTTTCCCATTTGCACTGCACGGTAGATTTGTGAAGTGGTCTGAATGACTTTCACTGAGAAAGTAGCACAAAGACAGTAAAAACTTTATGGAGATAGACATTTCTGACACATACAAATATTTTGTTTGTTTGACCATATATGCAGTCACTTCTTTGAAGGAGCAAGGAAGTGTGTTCATTCGTTGAAGCAGCAAGGAAGCAGCCAAGAGATGGTGACTCAGGAGAGATCAGAATACTTGCTGAGATTTTGATGTAAAGATTAATCTATTATTTTTTATTGTACTGAGAAGGAATGAAAGAGACTTGGATCTGCTTCTTCTATGTTGTCTGTGATGAGCAATGTTCCAGTCATTTGTCTACTGTTTAAACCATCATCAGTGTCAGATTTTCCTCATTGTGTTTAGCTTACTAATTAATCTGAGCTGTTATTTATACACCTGCATTTTTAGAACCTGTGTCAAAACTGTCCATTTCTACTCTTTAATTTAAAGTATAAACTCTACTAATTTAAAGAGTACCTAATTTGAATTTTTACTAATGCTTTCTAACTCCATTCCTACCAGCTTACTTGCTCTGTATGTTTTCTGCCCCTTAGTAACCTTGAATTTTATGTTAACAAACTCAGACACTTTGTTTTGTGGAACTAGTTACAAAATAATATACACAATCCAAGAGACACATTTCTCAGTATTCTAAATAATCATCACACTAGAGAAGAAAGAACAGTCCAAACCACTGAATTGAAATGCTTTTTAATGTAGAGCTTTCAGTGTCTGTGTAATAATAGGATATTCTAAAAAGATGTAGATTATTTTAGAGGTGAAGGTCTGCCTCTTCAAAGAGTCATCAATACAATTAGGTACAGAACTCCTTTGAAGATGCTTTGAAATTTCTGTTTTAATTTTGTTTACCTCTGTGGAGTGAGTCATCAGAGTACAAGAGAAGTATAAAAAAGGAGGACTCACCTTTCCAACCTATGTGCTTGTGGCTTTAGACAACCTAGAGGGAGTTCAGAGGGTTTTATCATCCCTTTCATCCAAGACTGCTCTTTTTATTTCATGGAAGTTTTAGTAGGTCACAGCTTAATGGCTGTTTCTTTCTTCAATGTTATAAAAAATGTTTCAGTAGTTTTAATGTGTTGGCAAGTAAGACCACCCAAAAGCTTCTGCTACAGAAGGTGGTATCTCTTTTTGTCCTCATTTAATTAAGAGTCTTTTCTAGAGCAGAGGCAAGAAAGTCTTGCCTCTTAGCTCAGAACACAGACTAGTTGTTGGATTATCCAACAAAATCCCAGCCAAGGAAAAGTTATAAAACCATAGAAAGATGTGTGTCAGAAGGATGTTAAGTTCCAAACTTTCCACTAGATCAAGTTTTGCTCTAAACCCATTCAGTCTGACCTTGAACACTTCCAGGAATGGGACATCCACAATTTCTCTGGACAACCTGTTCCAGTCCTCACCACTCTCTGAATAAAGAATTTGCTCCTAATTTCTAATTTAAATCTACCTTTTTTTTTAACTTTTTTTTTTTAACCCTTTTAAAACCATTAACACTTCCCTTATTGCTACACCTTCTGAAAAAACATCACCCTTTAGCTTTCTTTTAGGTCCCCTTTAGGTACTGAAAAGGTTCCTTCTTCTTCTCTAGGCTAAATAACAGCAGCATTCTTAGCCTTCATAGGAGAGGTTTTTCATCCCTCTGATTCTCATGGCCCTCCTCTGGACTTGCTCCAGCAGTTTCATGTCCCTCTTATTTCAGCCCTAGAGTTGAACAGAGTACTCCAGATGAGGACTCAAAAGAGTGAAGAAAAATCAACAGCTTTCACCTTCTGTTTATGTTTCTTTCTATGTAGTCCAGGATATGGTTGACTTTCTGGGCTGCAAGTGCACTATTCTGGCTCACACTGAGTTGTTTCTCAACCAACAACTCCAGCCTTAGAATTGCACTCAATCCATTTCCTACACAGCTGTATTTGTGTTTGAGATTGCCCTGTACAAAAGTGAACCTGCATGTGACCTTGTTGAACCTCATGAGGTTCACACAGGTCCACATCTCAAGTTTGTTAAGGTTCTTCTGAGTGGCATCCCCTTCTTTCAGTGTGTCAAACACACCACACAGTTTGGCTTTGCCAGTAAACTTGCTGAGGCTTCACTCAATTCCACTGACTATTTCACAGACAAAGACATTAAGTAGTGCCAGTCTCAGTAGCAGCCCCTCAAGTACACTACTCACCACTGGACTCCACCTGAACATTAGCTGTTGACCTCTGAGTGTTCTGTCCATCAAATCCATATCTCTCCATTTTAGAGATGAGGGTGTTATGAGATCATTATGCAGAACAGTACCAAATACTTTGCACAAGTCTGGATAGATGGTGTCACNCTCTGATTCTCATGGCCCTCCTCTGGACTTGCTCCAGCAGTTTCATGTCCCTCTTATTTCAGCCCTAGAGTTGAACAGAGTACTCCAGATGAGGACTCAAAAGAGTGAAGAAAAATCAACAGCTTTCACCTTCTGTTTATGTTTCTTTCTATGTAGTCCAGGATATGGTTGACTTTCTGGGCTGCAAGTGCACTATTCTGGCTCACACTGAGTTGTTTCTCAACCAACAACTCCAGCCTTAGAATTGCACTCAATCCATTTCCTACACAGCTGTATTTGTGTTTGAGATTGCCCTGTACAAAAGTGAACCTGCATGTGACCTTGTTGAACCTCATGAGGTTCACACAGGTCCACATCTCAAGTTTGTTAAGGTTCTTCTGAGTGGCATCCCCTTCTTTCAGTGTGTCAAACACACCACACAGTTTGGCTTTGCCAGTAAACTTGCTGAGGCTTCACTCAATTCCACTGACTATTTCACAGACAAAGACATTAAGTAGTGCCAGTCTCAGTAGCAGCCCCTCAAGTACACTACTCACCACTGGACTCCACCTGAACATTAGCTGTTGACCTCTGAGTGTTCTGTCCATCAAATCCATATCTCTCCATTTTAGAGATGAGGGTGTTATGAGATCATTATGCAGAACAGTACCAAATACTTTGCACAAGTCTGGATAGATGGTGTCACTTGCTCTTCCCTTATCCACCAATGCTGAAACTCTGTTGTAAAAGGCCACCAAATTTGTCAGGAGGATTTTCTCTCAGTGAAGCCAAGTTGGTTGTCTCCAGTCACTCTGAATAGAATCATAGAATCACGAAGGTTGGAAAAAAACCTCTAAGAACATCCACTCCAACCGTCCACCTACCACCAATATTTCCCCACCAAACCGTGTCCTTTAGTACCACATCTAAGTGTTTCTTGAACATCTCCAGGGATGGTGACTCAACCGCCTCTCTGTGCAGCCTGTTCCAGTGCCTGCCCACTGTTTCAAAGACAAAATTTTTCCTAATACCCAACCTGAACCTCTTCTGGTTAAACTTGTGTTCATTCCCTCTAGTCTAATCACTAGTTATGCAGGAGAAGGAGTTAACACCCATCTCACCACAATCTCTTTTCATACAGTTGTAGAGATCTATAAGATTTCCCCTGAGCCTCCTCTTCAGGTAAGAAGTGCACACCATTTCACCCTGAAGGTTAATTGGGATGAATGCCTTTGACCACTGAAAATGGGATGGACAAGTTTTGGTTGCTGGATTATATGTACTCTAAGTTTCCCACCCAGATGCCCTCCTGCGCAAACTGCCATGCCATTCCCTGCTCCTAGCACTCCTGAGGCTGCCTTCTGTAGCTGTGTGGATCCCAGTGTAGATCTCCTGACAGACCTCTATGCTTCTCTCTATGCCATCTTCTGTCACTTAGANCACTAAACCATGTCCCTTACTACCTTTGTGCTTTCCCTGTATACCATGATCTCCCACTCCACCACAGATGCCTGCACTGATGCTGATTATCCAAGCTCTTGGTAGTTTTCTGGATTTAGACAACACAATACTGTGAGAAGTAGACAGTGTTTTTGCAGTGGAAATTTCCAGTATTTCTGTATGTAGCATAGGATAAGTTGCTGAACAGAGTAAAGCTGAGACTGGGGCATTCTGACCTAGGTAAAATTGACATGAGCACTAGGTAAAGTAATTGTGTAGGGCAGGTGAGAGTCTGGTACAGGACAGAACTAGTGTATAATTTATTGAAAATATTGTCCTCTTATCATCATAAAAGGTATAGAACGTACCTGAAGAATATGGGATTGGTAGCATACATTATATGGAAATGTACTGTAGAAACAGCGTCGGTAGACTGTGAGCCTGAGATGCTGAATCAATGAGTGCCAGGAGAGGTTTTACTTGTACTGGACCCAGGGTATATAATGGAATGGATTTCACTGACTAGTGGTGCGATTTCTCCCTTGACAGTAGGGACTGTGCAACCATTATTACAATAATGAATAAATTGCTGCTATCACTGAGATCTTTGCCTAACCCAAAATTCTAGACTTAAAGCATTTCCAACAGTATGAAACTGAAAAAATACCATAGAATATAGATACTAGGTGCTGCATCCCTCATTTCTGAAGAAGATAATTTTGCAACAAAAAGTAATTCTATGGAAATTTCAGGCCCTATCCCTTAGATTATTTTTACTTTAAAGTCTCAATTTTTGTTCTTGTTGTTTTAGAGTGTCTATAAGTGCTGCTTCATTGCTCTATCAACAGACTGAAACTGTTTGAGTAAGAAGATTGTCCCAAATGGAGGTTTTTGCTGAAAAGTAAGAGAGATTCCAGAAGCCTCTAAGACACATGAGAGAACACTGTGAATAGTATAAAGCTGTGGATCCTGGCAGGAAACTAGTAATGTTATTTTATTTTTCAACTGTGTTTTTCATACAAACTGGAAAAAGCTCTTAGCCTCGCACCAAAACCAACTCACATCTGTAAACCCTTGTGCAACACAGATTAGGTCCAAATGAAAATGGACAGAAAAATGTACTGTCATTATTCATTAAAAAAGGATGGCTTTTTGTTCAGCAACACCCCACCTGCTTGGACAGTCAGAACAGATATTTGTTTGGATTCTGTAGCTGCACCAGTACCAATATAGTAGCTATTGCTTTCATCATCTGGACAGCTGCTTATACATGAAAAAAAATTTGAAAGAAAAAAAACAAAACATGTAAGTAAGATAGAAAGAATTTAAAGTACTTGAGCAAAAGCCAAAAAATCCCATTTTCTTTCTTAATGGAAGCAGTCAACCAGATTTTAATGGCCCTGTGGGGTAGAATAGGTCAGTAAATTATAGACAGAAGGTAAGAGACCTTATCCTGCTTTGAGAGCTTGTCTGTCCTTAGCCATTGTAATGACCCAAAAAAACTTCAGTGGCAGGAAGAAGTTACTAATTAGAAGGGACTGGAAGCAAACCGAGCAATTGACTCTGTTTAACTATTCTTCTCTTAAAATAGACAGAGATTAGAGACATCTTTATATACTGTACAAAGGAAATGCAGTATATAGTTTGATATAATCATTACCCTCTAATGACACTGAAAAAGTGAGAGGACAATGATGCTGAATGACTGCTCTAATAAAAGTTCTCACCAAAACAACATCTTATGTTTTTAGTATCTGTATCTCATTCTTTTCCAGGCATTAACACTCTAGTTTCTCATAGCTACCACTTTTCTCCCTCCTTGTTGCCTTGCAAATTTTGATCTCTGTGATGTTATGAATTTGTTATGCTAGCTGTGAGCTGATCTACACTTAGCAACTCAGCAGCACAGTATACTAACTACATTTGTAACACCTGTGTAGGCCTTTCCTCCCCATGTACTCAGGTAGCTGACATTTGGGGAGTGAATATCCACATTATCCATAAATTAGATAGGCTGTTCTGTTTTACTGCTGTTTTCATTAAAATTCATCCCTCAAACTTACATCCCCAAAGAAATGAATCTACTTAACTTTTTATTCCTGAATAAAATACTGAAAGATTTTTTGTATCATCCTCTATAACTCTGATTATATTTTGCTTCTGTTCAGATCATCCTTGCTAAAGAAATTAGCACTTGAATTTTCCTAATTTTCAAAGCAGGCCAGCTTATGACATCCTACATTAGAAAACATGCTTTGGATCATTGGCTTCTGCCTTTCACACCCACATCTGAAAATGCTGAAAAGTAACTAGAAGTACACAGCACTGTATGATTTATGACAGTCTATTTTCAAATTGTCTCACACGCAAAACAGTCTGCTTTCCCCAGGATTGCAACAATGGATTGCATTTATCCTAAAGGGAGTTTTGTATCCTGCTTTGTGATAGCTGAGAAGGAAAGAGAGTGATGCTTAAGAAGTGGTCAGTGACCTAATCACCCACTGTCAAGGTATACTATGAATACATACAGTACAGTCAGTAACAGTTTGACAGTATTTTCTTCAGATGTTTACTCGTGTGATATGCTCTTCACTATTAACAACTTTGGTTGTGGAGGCATCTTCTTCCCATGACAAACAGTCAAATGCCTTCAACTTGATAGCTTGACAGAGATTTTGGAAGACAGTGCAGTGGAGAATGTAGATTTTTTTTTTCTAGAATAACATAGTATTTTTTTTCCACAACCAGGAGTGAAATATGATTTTAAACCACTAAAAAAAACTATGGAGACATTAACAAAAAAAGTTGTGTCTGAATGTTTTCTTGGGCTATTCAGAAATAAAAGCTGTTGTACAGAAGAATATATGAGATTGCTATGGGCAGCAGCACTGAGTGTGGCAGTGGAGAACAGAGCGACTCTACATGCCACACTGAGAAGAAATATAGAAAATTACACATACCACCAAGGGGTTTGATTTTTCAAAATCCATTATGTTTTGAGAGATTTGTATGGTATAACTTGATACAGTATGATTTGCATTTTGTCTTTTACTGTTTAGTTTAATTCAGTACCTGGTTACTCTTTAATGTGAAAATGCTGGAGAGAGTGATATAAATTCAGTGGTTAGCCTGTGATTTAACGGATTCAACATGACTAGCAGTGAAGAAAACAGAAAAGCAGCTGAATGAGTAAACTGAAAGAGTAAAAAGTTAAATGCTCTCAGTGTGTTAAGAAACATGACAGAAGGACTGGCTTTCATTTCCAAGTGCAAATAACACTTTCTTTTGAAGTTAACATACGTCATCAGAAAGATTCACCTGTTACAGTGAGACATCAAGTAAACTTGATCTTTTTGAAAGAAACGTGTTGTCTTCAACCTTGAAATGTAACCACTGTGGATATTTAATAACTGTTCAGTTTCTCTTCAATACCATTTTTGCTCAGGAGCAGATTTTATTCATACTAATTACTAGAGAAAAACAAGGTAGTAAAAACACTTAAGAAAAAAAAAAGAAAAAAGAGATTTAAATATGATAGGAAAGTTGCTACTTAATATGCCATAATCACCTTCAACATTTCAAAAGAAAGTACTGTGAAGATATGACCAAATAATTTTTTCTCTAAATGCACTACTTCCAAAAAACTGCAACTCTGGTGAAATGCCAGTGGTTGCAAACAGAAAATTAAACGTGAGATTGACCCTTTCACTGGCCAGACTGAAGGACTTTCATAGTAACTACTCTTCTCTCTAGGGGGCGTTTACATAGTCAGAGCTCTTCATCCTACGTTGACACTAAAATGCCTTTGGGAACGTTATAAGTGAGACCAGGGAAGGCTATAAATGGAAAGGCTGAAATAAATAGTGAAAGCCTTATGTGAAAAACATTATTCTGTCATCCTGAAGATCCTTCTTTTTAGACTCTCTTCATTTTTCCCATCTACAGAAGACAACCTGAAATGGAAATGCATACCACTCTCTTTCATACAGACTGTGTCTCACACAAACCAAAAGGCTTGCTTCTGTAAGAACTTCAGTGAATGCTTTTGTGAAACTCTTTGTGGATTTGTACCTAATATAAGCAGGGCAGGAAGAACATCATTGCATATTGTAGCTGTACATATTGATGCTTCTCCCTCTTGTCCTGTTTTACCCTCTTAGGAAAAAATAACCATTGTTCCGTATTCACACTATAGAGGGAATAATATTCTTCACCAACAAACCATGTACAGAAAAAAGGAAGGGTCTTGGAAGGTGCAGAAAAAACAGAGGGTCTGCTCTTGCTCAGAGTATTCATTTCCACTAGAGGATTACCAGAAGGAAATAAAGTTACTGCAAGGACATGTGGTTTGGAAAGACCAATAAAGTGGAAGGATTCAGGAAGTTTTGTCTGGTTCAATCCACATCTCAGTCACTCATGCAGTCACTTGTATTTGGGAAAGCTCTTTTGCCATTCTACTTCCATGTTCTGGCATGGCGATGATCTGGTACTTTTCATATGCCTGAGCTGGGGCAACACGAGCAGCATTGGATAAAGTTGTATGGTGCCCATTTAGAGTCTGCTCTAGAAAGCAGGCAAACCTTGCTATTGTCAAGTCCCTGAGAGACATATGCAGAGGATTTCAGAGGTCAAGTATTCTCATCACTGGATAAGCTGTTCCCCAGAAAAAAATAACTTCTAAATTGCTCAAACGGTACCTACTAAGCTGCCTGCAATATAGTTTCATCCAGTCAAATAATGTGACCAACCTGATGCACAGCCCTCAAACTCCTCTTGGTCATTGCCCTTCCTCTCTGTGCACTTAAATAACTAAGCAGTTCATCTTTTTGTGAAAGGTGCTAAAATGTTCTCTGGCACAAGTGTTAGACTTAAAAGCCTGACAATTTTCCTTAGAAAATCCTTTCCCTTATTGAAAATGGCATAACACTGGCCTTCTTCTGCTTCTATGCTATCATCTACATACTGTATACCAGTTGTACATGCAATTTAAATATCACTCTGGAGGAGTATCTCGTGCAGTCATGGTAATTTCTTCTGAATCAAAAAAATAGGTCTGTGTTAAAAGGCTGCAAAGTCAAAAAATGAAGCAGATTTTTCTAGACATTCAATTGCAGTGAATTCAGCTACATGTCACTGCACTTTGCTTTAAGTGATTTTTTAAAATGAGTTTGAAAGTGCTCACTGTTACCTGAAATTTGTGTGAAATATTGACCAGATTTAACATCTCAAAAGAATTGAAAATTGAGGGCTTAGGTGTAACATCTATGAGAAAGCTTTTTCACTTACTGCAATTTTCAAAGTGCTATAAATTGAATAGAATAAAAGTAGAAGTGTATTATATTGTAATGCAAGAGAAAAAATATTCATAAAGATTGCAGTATCTTTATAGTCACGTACATATATTCATTAAATATATTTAATATTCATATATAGCTATCATATATTTACCTAAAAGGAGGTATTTATGTTCCTCTGTCTAATGTTATTGAGTTTTCTCATATACCCTTTGAACAAAAACAAACTTGAAGGACATTTTGTCATATACTAAATAGAAATTTCAAATAAAATATAATCATTTGTAAAGGCCCGTTGTCTCACCTATTATCTCCCCCATGCTTATAGTAACAAACTTGATTTATTATATTGCAAGGGTTATTTTAAAACTGACTCTGACACACAGACTAACAGGTCTTAATAAAATATAGCATTACAAGTGCAAAATGTTTCACATTCAGAGTACTGTACATATGTGCATTTTTCTGAAGTTGTAACTACAGGTCATTAAAATAGTAATTGAGTTGGACTAGATTATACATAGTTACGTCATCTTTGACAGATTCTTTATTCAAATCATGAATAAAATGAAGTCAACTTGCTAGTAGTATTTAAAACATTTTGTTGGTGGTTGTTTCAGAATGCTGTTTAGAGGACAGTATAACAGTGAGCTATTAAGCCACACAATCCATTTGTGTCACACCTTCTAGAAAAGTGATAGAAGTCATCCTTCTTATCATTTTGTATTTTTATTGAATACGTGGAGGTCACATATCAAAGCTGAAAAATCAACTTGTGACATGGTTTTCTTTTTACCCAGTGACTTTGCACAAACCACTGTGGTGCTGACTACAATATGCAGTAGTTCATATTAGGATTACTGGACTGCAAGTAACTTGTGGTTACAGCAATCACAATAAGGCAAAATGAGAGCATTATTTATATTGATGCATTGCATGTTACAATGTAAAGTGGCTGTACAGACAGTATCTGCAGTAAACGTTATGTTTCTGATTGGTATTGAAACAAGAGATGCATTATTACACACATAAATTTTGCAGTCTTTTTTTTTTTTTTAAGATACAGAAATGTTCTGCAGTAACACTTTAATATAACTGAAGTGAATAAGGTTGTACCTGTGTACAGATGCTTGCCTCAAGTACATTGTTTCCTTTTGTAAAGCTAAATGAATACCTAGGATTGAGAGGAGTCTTGTGGTTTTCTGGAGTACTGTTAACAATCTCTTTCATTTGGGTTTTTCACTGATTGTATAGTTTCACATCATGTTTCCCATATCTGGTCTGTGTGGCTTTAAAACACAGTCTCAATAGACCACTGCATATTCCTTGATTCTACTTGCACTGAAGCATGGTCCAGGTCAGGTCTCAAAACCACCCTTCTATCCCTCTCCAAAATGGAACAACAAATGTGGTATTCAAAGAGAAAGTAGATAGTAAAATCTCAGACAGATATCAGCAAAGTAATCTCCAGGAATCTGCTTATTGCTGGAACTTTTATCCCATCTGGAAGCTCAACTAAAATTATACCTTCATTCTCAATTATCCTCAAGACAATATAGAACTTAAAATGCCACAGACACATCTTCATTATTTGGTTAATCCCTTGAAAACTTGTGAAGTGGGGACCAAAACCACATGCATTTTTATTTGCCTTGTATGAGAATTGCAGCATCAAAAAGGGGAACTATTTAGAAGAACCTTCAATAGCATTGACAAAGTTATTTCAGCTGGTTCCATTCAGAAAATGGACTTAAGGAAAACTCATGTCCCCTGCTGATCCAGAGCAGCTGCTGTTTTTTGTTTTTTTTTTTTTAAACATGGAAAGGACAAAAAAAACAAACCCATAACTTTCAGATATAAATGAATATTGAATTCTCTTAAAGCACAGTACATTGCAGCCAAGATTATTAGGAAACTTTGACAGATTTTCCATGGTAAAGTGAAACTACAGTGACACAGTGCTAGATTACTAATGTTAGATTAAATTTATGCATTTTGCTGGTGAGTTGCCTTTAAAGAAAGGCTAGCACCTAGCTAGAATTCCATCTCTCTACAGACACAGGTTACATTTTCTTTTCCGAAGGAAAAAACTGTATTAGATGCCTCTCCCCAGGCAACAGTGGGTAAATCTACACACTGAGTTCTAATTTGCCTGCAGGCTAAAAGCTGCTTTCACTGGTGACGTGTAGCTTAGACAATCCCAAATATTCACACTATAGATCCTGACAAAAAGGATTTTATCAGTGCTATCAGAGATCTACCACAATAAAACTGTTAAGCTGAAGCAACACCATCCTAGAAGAATATAGAATAATTTTTTTTCTTTTAGTAACTTTAGGGTTTGTTTTAAATTGTATGGAAATGAAATCCTAAGTAACATTACTAGCTTACATGGCCCTGTAGTTCACATAACTGTAAGTACTATAATGCCTGTCACATAAAATATAAAGTCATTTCTATTGCATGGAAACAAAATTAATTACTTTGCCTCTGGTCACAACAGTATTTGTCATTTTATAAATAAAAAGCTGTCATTATCCAATAAGGATACAAAGATAGATTGGCGAATGGTTATGGAGATTGGAAGCTGAAAAACATATGTATTGAACAAACTGGATACCTTGTTTATCTTTAAGATGTATGTCTTTCAAATTATCATTAAAAACTGAGCTGGACTCAGTAACTGTCAAAAAACTCGATAAGTTGGAGTGAACTGGAAACGTAGCACCTTTTTTCTGTCCATAGTGGGTCATTAATCTACAGAAAATCATAGAGTTGGTTTGTTCTGTTTTGTCTTTTATTTAATATCTACTGATAGTACCAAACACTCTGAACCCTCCTACCTTAAAGTCTTTTTTTTTTTGTATCCTCTATATTTTCAGTCAGGTGAATTACTTTTCATTAAGTGTTACAATATGCATACATGGATATGAAATTTTATCGGTATATTACACAGTTCTCAGCCAGGACTAACAAAAAAGTAGCAATTCCTGGAGCAGTGTTTTTCTTCCTGCTCATATATGGTGTACAGAATCTTACCTCCATTATAGTTACTGTAATTCTTCCTCAAACTTCCTTGACAAATTCCTTTTTAACACAACCCAACCTGTGTCACTGAATTAACAATCTAGTTCAATATTCTGCTTTGTAGCCTCTCTTAGGTCAAATCTGCAAACAAAACCCCCACTGAAAATATTTCTATATTGGATCTTCTTTATTTCATGAGTAGTTTTTGGCATATATTTATGCTGACTCTCAACTGTTTTAGAAATTTGTTTCCAAATACAAGTTACTCACAATGGAAACCTGACTAGTACAGTTGTTTAACTTTCCTGGTTCCAGAATAAGTCAAATTAGACTGTTAAAGATAATCACAATGCTTTTTAAATCCAGAAGGCTGTCTCTGTTGATAACAGTACAGACTTACTGTTCCAAAACGATATGGAAGCTTTTTGCAGTTGAAAATTACAGCAATCTCATGATGTAATGTTTTAGATATTAAACAAAACCATTATAGCACTGTAAAATCAAAACCATTTGGACACTCTTCTTCAACAGGATCTACCTTTTCCCTGGAAGAAAGGAGAATCTGGTTTTGACGTATCTCAGTTTTAAGCAAAGCCACAGGTTCTACTTCTCAAGTGATACTTCCATGAAAAGAGATCTTAGAAGCATTCCGTGGATCCTGATGTGAATCACACAATTTTATATCAGGTCTTCAGAAATACAGAATTCACTGTTAAGCTCTGGGCTGGTTAGGTGGATTTAATTAATAAGAGAACACTGCTTTAGGCTTTTATGACTTAATGGTGAGTATAACATGGGGATACCGATGTATTGTATTTTCAGATATAGATTGCTGCTGGAAGGAATCTACGTATTTTCAACACTAATTTTGTCTAGTTTTGACATACTTAGCAAGAAGTCTAATGCAGTTGATATTGTGCATATTGTTTCATAAGATTTATATAATCAAGTTAAGTAAAAAGTATCTCTGTTACCTTCTGCTAAGAAACTAAGATGAATCTACATTTATATTTAAACACTCTTTATTTACTATGAGATATGACTGTCTCTCATGTTGACAGATATTCATTCTGTACATGTGCATATAATTATCCCATAGTTGAAATAAGAAACCATAGTAAACATATAAATTGATTTCTGTAATATGACTAAATAGTTCATTAGAAATCAAATCTTCATATATATTTAATAAAAATAAATATCGTTAAAAATGCCAGCCTAGATACTAGTATCTGTTTAGGCTTTTTTCCTGTATCAAGCACCATTAAAAATGTCTTTATCCTTTACATTTTCAAAAGCATCTGTCTTAATTTAAGCTAGGATGGAATTGTTTTCTTCAGAGTGTCTGGCACGATGCTCCGTTTTGTTTCTAGGAGGAAAACGATGTTGACAACATACTGATGTTTGCAGTTGCCTACTAAACATTGTTGCATAGGACCAATGCCATACACAATGAAGAATTCAAGGAGCCAGGAGGGAAAAGAATTAGAACAACTGACTTAAAGTGGCCAAAGGGATATTCCACACTATATGACATCAAGAAGACAGAGTTTTGAAGGGGATGGGAGTTAATTTCTCTCTCTTACGGGAAAGGAAGGGAGCAAGAGAACAACCGTGTGATGCTGAGCCACATGCAGGGTTAAACCATAGCATTCTCTAGATTTTTTTCCCACTATGATGAAAGAAAATCATAGAATTACAGAATCATAGAATGGCTTGGGTTGGAAGGAACCTTAAAGATCATATAGTTTCCAGAGCTTTTGCCATGGGCAGGGCTGCCACCCACCAAAACAAGCTGCCCAGGGCCCCATCTAATTTGGCCCCGAACACTTCCAGGATTGAGGTATCCACAACTTCTCTGGGCAGCCTTTGCCAGTGTTTTAACTTCCACTGTATAAAAAATTTCTTCCTAACATTTTAGCTAAATTTCCTCTCTCTGTTTGGAGCTATCTGTCTTTGTCATATCACTATCAGACCACAGAAAGTCTGTCCTCCTCTTGCTTATAAGCTCCCTTCAAGTACTGAAAGGCCACAGTGAGGTCTCCCCAGATCATTTTCTTCTGCAGACTGCACAAGCACAACACCATTAGCCAGTCTTCATAGCAGAGGTCTCCATCCCTCTGATCATTGTGTCCCTTCCCTGGACCTGCTCCAACAGCACCTGAAACAGCTATCAGAAGCATGGCAAGTACTAGATTAATCTCTAGACCAATTTTTTAGCCTACTTTAAAAGGAGAATAGGAAAGAGAAGAATTGAACTAGCAGAAATGTCTGCTTCACCCCAACTACTTCATACTCCTGCATGTAACAGGATGGATTCTGTTTAATGAAGTCAGAAAGCCTAGAGGATGGATGAGGAGTGGCAGTTTATTCATCACATTAGCAAGTCTTATTCTCAGAAACATATTTTCTGAAAACTTAGATTCTTGTCATTCGTACACACTGTGGATTTGCCTGCTGTTTATTTATTTATTTATTTATTGTCAACATTCTTGTTCTTCTAAACCTGGTAGCTTGTAACACTTTATTTGCAGCTAACTGCTTTTCCCTTTGTGAACCTTTACTCCAGGTTATTTGTACCTCCACTCCTACTGGGAAAAAAAATGTACAATTTAACAGCAGCACATATACCGTGTTTTCAATTAGCTGAGAGCAGTTACAGTTCACTTGGGGTTCCAGAGGAGCCCGATGCTGTAAAGTCCTGTTAGTTCCCCAGTGTTCACACCACAAATACTTTACTTTAGCTTTGTTTTATTTCTTGGAAGCAAACCCTGTCTGAGTCATCTGTTTACAAACATCGTGAAATGGTTAATACCTCTGAAACCTGTAGCAAGCTTGTGTGAACACTTTCCACTAAACTTCTGTGAAACTGGGTTTTAAATGAACATGTATGGGCAAGCTACAAATCTGTGTTGAAATGAAAAACAAATTAAAAAAAATGCACTTGCCCTTATTTTGAAGATTAAGACTGAGAAGAATTTCTAATAAGATTTCACAGTTATTAAAGCTTGATAATCCATTTAATCTGGAATATAAATTCATAATGACAAGATAAACTCCTCAATATTCATTTACTCTCCATAGCAGAAGGTAGAACTACTGACATTCTGGACAGGATACAAGGTAATTCTTTACTTACCTTCAGTAGATAAATTTATGTTTTACCTCTGCTTTAACAGCAGTTCTTTCCAGTTCTAGACTTTCCAAACTCCACAACAAGTAACATGAGACTGGAATTGCCTTTAGCTAGAGAAAAAAACTAGCTGCCTGACCAAACAGGTCCACATTGAGTGCTGGTGGGATCAATCTGTGAGATTGATGTAATCAAGTGCATGCGGGTGGTGAAATAGTTTGTTTATGTACCAGGGGCAAATGAAAGTTTCAGCACAAATCTCTGTTCTGACATTTTCCAGCTTCTCAGCATTTAACTCCACAATGCTGTATTCTCTTTAATTATGTTTTGTGTGTCATATCCTGTTTCTTTTTTGAAAACTGAAAAAAATGTGAAAATTTTCATGAAAATTTTATGATTTCATTGAAAGCCATCTGTTTGACATGAGAGATGAATATCTTAGCTGTAGTTCTCTACCAGTAAGCTTCTACCATAACTTAAGTCAGTGGTAAGTTATTCTCTGCCACCTAAGAAGTGAGCAACTTTCTTCACACATTCACTGATATGACTCGTTGATGTCCAAGAATGCCCCCCACATCCTGATGTCATTTTCTTCTGCTTCATCATTTTGTTCCACTTGCTTTGCTAAATCTTTTACACTCACATCCCATTCCTTCTTCAAAAACCGTTCTGTAATGATCATATTCTTGCCTGGTTTTCTTTGCTGCTCCCACCACTAAATTTGCATCGTTTAGAGAGTATCCTTATTCTATCTATGCATGGTCCCATCCCTTCACTAATCTTGTCCTTCTTGCATTCTTCCCATATTTCTTGTTTCTCCTTCCATTCCTTCTCTCAGTTCATCTTCCCCACTTATCTGCTACCCTTCCTGCCCTAAGGAACAGATGTGAGGCAAGCCAGCTTCCTTCTTTTCCCATTTCACTGCTCAGCCAGGGCAGGTACTGAACTCCATCTGCAGCTTCTACTGTCAGTGTCATCTCCTTAGCCATACACAGGCACCTCAACAAAAATGGGTTCCCAGATTCTCTTTACCAATGCTTTGTGGTGGCAATAATAATAAAATTTCCTACAGCAGATAGATTTATTTCAGCATAAGTTATTTTTTTTAAGTATAACAGATGATCTGGAACTCTTTTACTGAGGAAAGGTAGTACCTAGAGTACTTATATTGTGTGTAGACTGGCGATATCTTATTTATCTGGACATTTTGTGTTGCCCTAATGATTGCAAACAACCAGAAGTTTATGTCTGTATGAGAGGCTAGCAGTCCCTTCTCTATCTATACAGCAATGAAAATTGAAAAATACTGATCTTTATTCTTTGTAGCTATAGGTGAATGTATTATTACATGTCTGTTAGGATAACGTCTGTACTAAGGATGACTGACCAGTGAGGAAGTTCAAGCTTTTTTTGCTGGTTATGGATGATTTATAAGAGCATTGGCTTCTCCGTTGTCTCGTATGCAGCTTGAACAATGCAACAGAAAACAAACTACAGCAAAAGAGCACCTGGGGATTGGTTGAGATGATCTGTAGAGGTCCCTTCCAACCCCTACATTTCTGTGATTCTGTGATCTCACTGAAAATTTTCAAGCTGTCAAACTTAAATTTAACATAACATAATATAACACAACATAACTTGCCAGACTTAACTTGCCAAATTTTACTGGACATAACATGCATTGCATACCTCAGAAAAATAAGTGCATGTCAGTATTTGGATGATACCAAGCTTCCTGTTTTATGTAAGGCTTGGTTTAAATGGGAGTGGTTTGGTTTTCCTTCAATCTTATAAGATCCAAATAATAATAAAAAATCTTTTCATTCCTGGTAAAGCTATTTGTTTAATACCTGCTCTGAAAAATATCATAGTGGGATGGGTAGGAAACCCAGCAGACTAGCAGGAGAGGAGGCTTCACTCCTAAGCATATGGAATAAATGAGGGTGACTGTGTATTTGTGTATGTGCAAGTATGTGTAAATGTGTATAGACAAACTTTGAACTATGAAAGTTCCGAAGATCTTGTTCTTTTCCTGTTCTATAGGACCTTTAAACTTCCACCTAAGTGTATTCAGAGTCAAGTAAAATACCATTGATTTTATCATAAGATCTCCACAAATATATTTAGGTCCTAAACTGAATTTTACTTTTCATTTTTTTTCCTCCCTGTAAATTTCTTGCCTAACAGTTGATGTACTAACCATTAGATTCAACGATCCTTACAGGTTCCTTCCAACTCAGAATTTTCTATGATTCTATGGTAATAGCTACTCTGATGCTGAGGAGACAAAAAAATACAAATTGAGTATCTATAACAAGTGACAATTTTGTAGAAAGCAGGGCAATGTTTATTGTAATTATCCAGTCATTTATTTGCTGTGTGATGGGAAGAGACTGATTACTAGGCATTTGTATAAATGTTCACTGATCATTAATGTTTTATATTCTAACTACAACCATTACTCTTCTCAATGTTCACTTAAAAATAATGAGTTCATATAACTCAGCTGATGAGCTTCAAAGTGCTAGCAACAAAAAGGTCACACATTTTCAGATAATACAAATGCTGAGTAATTAAGAAAATGCCTACAAATAATGCATTTTTAAATCTGTGTATACACTTGTATGTACACAGCCTTCTCTGTCCATTTTGAAAATCACTTACTCAGCTCCATCTTCCCTTTCAAATAAACCATGTTTGTTCCAATGAAGTTTTGGAGAATCAAACACTTCCCTCGTGTAAATTGTAGATATACTAAGCTAAAATAATTTTAGCCCGGCTATTGTGCTAGCTTTTAGCATAAAACTGAAATGATTATATTTTGTACATATCATATAAGTCATAAACAGCTGAAGTATGAAATATCTCTGGCATTTAATGCAGAAATATTCTGGCATTCCCGTAGTCAAACTACTATAGACTTCATATCAGAAACTGTGCAGGTAGTCAGGGTGCCAGGTTCTTTTGATTTTGAGCAGTGAGGCTAATTTCAATTTCTTCCATATGCAACAAATGAGCAGGTAACTTGTTGCCCTATAGCAACTATCTGTGGAAGTTCAAGTATTGACCACTAAGGCACAACAGCATACACTGAAATAGCATGTAATGAACAGGCAACTTGGACTTCAGCTGTTTTTTCTTCTCTGTACCCTGCTTCTTTTCCTATATTCTGCTTCTGTTACCACACTTCTAAGCTGCACTTCACTGCCCTGTTCATGCTCACCCAAAAGCCAGCAGCTTAGATTTGTCACTTCTGTTACAGGTGACATTGACTCCTTGTGGCCAGGGCATCAGAAGAGACTCATGAACAGTTCTGCAGATATAGTGGAAGACAAAGCTAATACATCCTACATCCTTGCTGGATTAGTGTTCTTTCTCGTTCTAATTTCTCTCTTCTTGTTGTCATTCTCTCCACCCTGCCAGCAGTATAACTTCATCTGTTCCTCTGCTGAGAAAGTGATGCACGGCCTTGGGGTAATTTGGGGACCAATACTCCTGCTAGAGGATCACACTGCCTTTTTTGGCCATGAAGTCTGTGTCTGAGTCTCTATCCTTTATTTAGGTGTTAATATTCAGTCAACTTGCAAAACTTCAATCATCTTTGTCTAAAAAGTCTTCCGAAGTGCTAATACTTTGAGGTGACCCATCTACCTGTTTTCAGTTTTCTGTCACATTTCAGTCCCTTTGTTGCACCAAAATGGCAGAGCACCAATGTACAGAGCACCAATACAGAGGCAGAGTAAGTGGTGCTGCAGATATGTCATGGTTACAGGAGCGCTAGATCTCTGCAGAAGTCTCAAACAGCGTAAAAGTCTTAAGCCAGCTGGTGAACTCACTTTCCTGCTGCTCTGAAAAACACTAGTCAAAGACAAGCATAATGCCTGGAGAAGACTGCTAGCTTGGTAGGCACTGATCAGAGAGCAGACCTGTCCCTGTATCAACCCTGAAATTCAATGTTACAGACTCTAAATTCCCAGTGAAGCTTCTGTTGGTTTCATAGAACCTGTACAGTCAGCCCTCTGACGCCAGGCACCAGACCTATGGGATTGGTGCTTAGAGGCTTACAAATGTGCTAGAACTCCAGAGTTTCTATCTCCATTTTTGCTAATGTAAATAACCTGCCTGCTGTGCCATGGTGTGTGAGCAGCCTCTTCATTTGTTCTGTCTCATGTCTCTGCAGGAATCATGGAATTCAGGCTGCGCAAAATTTTGTAGTCCAGGTCTTATTAAAATTCACAACCAGACTACGCTTGGTGCAGGTTGCAAATACAAGGTTCTCATGAGGGTTCTAATGTTTGCATATAAACACACCTGTATCTGTCTGTTGCCTGTTACCATTCTGAATTCAAGCTATTCTTGTCACACAGAAAACCCCATAAAAAGTCTGCTCCTCCTCCAGAATATCATTTCAGTACAGAAAATGTCAACTCATTTCCAGCACTGCTTCAGTAGTTGCCTTAAATTTGACTAAAAAGGTCAGTTCAAAGGATCTGAAGCACCTTCATACCCCTTCCCCAGATAGGTTTTGGCCCATCTGATAAGTCTATACAATATGTCTATTGTATGAAGATAAATGGTGGGAGGAGCACTTCAGGGAGAGCTAAAAAAGAGTTCTAGTTTAATTCTGTGTTGTCATTTTGGTGAAACCAAAACCATTCAGGAAATTGCTGAACCTGCAGAGGATCAAAATGAAATGTCCAGATGCTTTAATTAAAAGGCCAAAGGTTTGCTGAAATTTTTTCTTTGCTTATTGAATGCTATTTTATTTTTTATAACTATACTCTATTATTTCTTATAACTCCTTATTTGCCTAGTAGGCATGAGAAGGAAAAAAAATGTATTCAGTATGTTAAATTATTCTTTTGAATTTTGATATTCTACTGATTATATTATTATATATGATTGCTATATTATTATAATAAGTATATAAATACTCATACTACTTTCTGGTAAGCTATTTTTTTATATTTTGTTTGCTTTTTTTTTTTTTTTTT
>VXAB01002555.1:436955-456242 GCA_013399175.1 Odontophorus gujanensis | reverse complement strand
ACTTCTTGAGTTGCAAGCAAAGGAGTGACGAGATTAGTTGCCGCCTTTGAAATGTTCAGTCTGCAAGTTTGTCCAGCAGATCTCTTTAATGAAGGTGTGGATACCTTCTGTTCTACAGCAGAATCAAGCAGTCATAGCCAAGAAATAGTGCGTTCCTGCGACTGTTCCTTGCCTCACTCACAGATTGTGTTAAAAATTGCATGGATTGTGTAAAAGGCACTTTGATTTGTGGATTTCATTGCACATTGTCTGTTTTGTATACTGAGTGTTGCTGAGGTCCTGTGAAATAGTCCTGTCTGGTCTTACTGGAGAGTTATTCTGTATAGAAGCTGTCTGCCAAGCTAATACATATCTGCAGCTTTTCCTGCCTCAGATGTTTCATATGCTCCATCCTCAGTGTTCAGGTTGGATGGGACTTTGGGCAGCCTGATCTTTAAGGTCCATTCCAACCCAAACCATCTGTTAATTCTGTGATAGGCTCCTCACTTGGATTTGGATAGAGTTTTCCAAAGATGGAAAGTAACACATTCCTTGCAGTATATGGTTTCAAATTCTGTTGTAAAAGACGAGGCAGAGCAGCTCCTTACTAACAGAGTTCCCTAATGTTCATGTTTTATCTTGCCTTCTTCTCTGGAACAGCTGGGTTGTTTTAGCTGAAGTAGAAATAAACTATTTTTATGATTCTTCCAAGACTTCACTATGTCTAAATTAGGCACGTTCCTCAATGTTGTGCTGAATTGAAGCCAGAATATTGTGTACATTACAAAGCGGAGTTTGGAGACAGCTGGTCAGTTTGGCATGGATGTTTGCAAATAACAAGCCCAAGTTTAGATTGCAAGTGCCTTCTAGTGAAACTTGTGGCAGCATCTCATTTATGAGGCTAAAACTAAAACGAGGATTACAAGGTTCAGTATGGTTAACAAATGTTAGCAGATTTAAATCAAATTTTCAATAGACTTGAACTCAATGTGGTCTTGAACCTGCAGTAAGTGGAAACCAGACAAAATTCAAAAGCTACACGCTGTTCTCACAGCAATTCAAAGGAGATTCCAGGGTGCAGGGCACAACTCAAAACCAAAGAGTATAGCCAATAAACACAGACTAGAAGTTGTGTAGTTCATCATAAACAGAAAGTGGAAAGAAGAGTTTCACTCAGTTGTACATTGTGAGTTTTAGAATTCTGAAAGAAGGCAGCATTTCTTTTGACTGTATATTGGCCAGCTTTTTTTTTTTTCAGTTTAGACTTCTGACAACGAAATTTTACAGAAGTAGCTCGATTGTTTAAGATTCACTTCCCAGTAGTACTTACTCATTTGTCAGCATGAGATTTTATGTCAATTTTTCTACTCAATGGCAATCATTGAAGAATTGAAAGAGAATTTTAAATGATAATGCAAGACTTTTATTGTGCAACAGAACTCATCTTTATTTTGACAGCTTTTCCTAGCTTGTCAAAATAATACTTTAATAATAATAATGTTTAAGTATGTGATTCAAATATAAAAGTATTTTGTTTTTAATCCAAAATACAGCCACGTGCAATTTATCCTTAGAAATTTAGGATGGGATTTTAGAAACATTCACCTTTACTTTCAAGTAAGGCTACCCAATGCAGATTTGAAAGGTTTGGAAAACCTTACTTGGATATAAGGAATGCTTCCCAAAATAAAAATTAAGTGTTGATCTCTTTGAAGGTTTGGAGTACCCTGCAGTGGTTGAATTTGCTCCATTCCAGAAGATTTCAAAAAAGAAGTTAAAAAAGAAAGATGCCAAAGCTGGGAGCATTGAAGATGGTAAGCCTATCTTCTTGATGTCACAATGAAAAATAGATTCCATTTCTGTCATACATAGTACTAACATCATTCAAAAATTTATCTTCACAGACCCAGAATATAGGAAATTTTTAGAAAGTTACTGTGCTGATGAAGAGAAAATCTGTGCCAATCCTGAGACTCTTTTGGGAGAGATTGAGGCCAAAACAAGGGAACTCATTGGTCTGTTTTCTTGACTTTTCTTATTTTTGAGAATATTAAATATGTTATTTTTATATCTTTAAGGTATTATCTGCATGCTATGACCTGTTCAGTCTGACAGAGACTGAGGTTATCACACTGAGAATTTTTATTCCCCAGCCAAGTAGTGAGAGGAGACACCTCTCCTGTTCCTTTGAGGCTCTGTGCATGGAATCACTTGACTTCACCAGAAGTTGTGCATGCCGATTGGCTTCAGTTAGGTCCTTCATACTTCTGAATGCTTACAGATGTGTTATAAGAAGATGCAAGATTTATTTTTATAAGATAATGTAGCTGAATACTTAACAATTACTCTCTGACATTAGCTGCTTTTATTGTGAAACATGAAATGACCTCTGTTCTCACAGTCAAGGTTCTGCAAAAGCTTTGAAAGTAAGGCTATGCTTTATTCTCTATATGCATGCAGCATGACTGTCACAGTCTCATGGGGAATCTTTAATAAGATACTGAAATCTTCCTGAATGAATTACATCAAATTTCAGTTACAGGTTTCAGTAACAGAAATATTACTAGTTACAAGCACAAATCATGAATGTATTGTCAACAAAAAGCAAACTGTGTGCTCTGATCCACGTTGTGCTGTATGACAGTACTATGATGCTTTTTCTTCTTTTCAATTCAGCCTTTCAGAGAGTACCTTTATGGGACTGACTGCAGTGACTGTAACACTCCGCAGTAGTGCCATACTTTAGATAATTATTTGACTATCAGCAGATGTGTAAGAGAAGGCTGTTATTAGAAGATGCATAAGACAGACATGAAAAGATGTGGAAAAAAAAAAGCAGATGGGATGAAATGCAGTGTTCAGCACAGCAGTGCTGACTGCTCACCTTTTTCTGAGGTCAAAATATCTTAATTGCTAGGACCATTAGAAAATTGAACTTCATAGAGAAAATTAAAGCTGCTAAAAGAGTGTGCAGCACAGACAATGAACAATGAGGAGCAGTAAGCATTGCAAGAGGTGGTCACAGGTGATGAAACCTCTCTACCAACATGCTGAGGGCAAGGAGCCCTGTCCAGCTCTGGCTTGGAATAGTTTTGCACCTAGTACAAGTCAGAGCTCTTTCAGGACTCCTGCAGTACTGAGAGAAAATTTTCCTAGGATAGGAATGACCTATTTTTCATTCCAGATGTGATTTGGAAGAACAGATGTGTTGCGCAAGAACTTCTTTACAGTGAGGGTGATGGAGCACTGGCACAGGCTGCCCAGGGGGGTTATGGAATCTCCTTCTCTGGAGATATTCAAGACCTGCCTGGACGCCTACCTGTGCAACCTGGTGTAGGGAACCTGCTTTGGCAGAGGGTTGGACTCGATGATCTCTTGAGGGCGCTTCCAAACCCTATGATTCTATGATTATATGTGGTATAATCTTTTCAAAGCCTCTAAATAACAGTGCCATGTCACGCTGAGGAACACAGATAACTTTCCAGAATACTGGAGTTTGACAGCTGCCAGAACGCAGCTTTCAGGGTGACAGGGATCACTGGAGTGCTGCACCTCTAAGTGACAACATCTGGAGTGCTCACTCTGTCCCCTGGTGTGACAATTTGCTAGGAAAAAAACAAAACCAAACAAGCAAAAAACAACTTTTGCTGTTATTTCTTTACAGTGTAAAAGTAGCCTGCTCTTTTTCTCTCTTTTGTTTTTTTGGTCCCTGCCTGTTACAAGCTTTAATGCAAAGTACCATTAGTTTTTCATATGCATAAATTAATCATAGACTGGGAAGATGTGGAACTTAAACAGTTTAGAAGAAATTGAAGTTACTGAACTGTGGGCATTTAGTAAATTCTGTTATCAGTAATATTGTTATTCTTCTCAATATGGAAGTTCCCCAATAATTTTTATTTACACCTACATCATCCTAGTATTTAAGAGCAGAGTAAAAACAGTCAACTTTTTCTATAGTTTATAGTTTCCAGGAAAATTAATTAACTTAAAAATACTCTGACTCAGTGAAAATGAGTAGTCTTGAGAGCTGCAAAATAAAAGTTACTGGAGGGCAGCTTGACGTAAGGAATGCTAACATTTTGTGTGTGTTAAATCACAGAAAATCCAATCAGTTGGTTTTTGCTATCAGTACAAAAACAAAGATCACTTCAGTAGATCTGGCAAGTTTATAGCAGAAGTATGTAAGATGTCAGGTTACGTGTATGTCTAGTTTGAAGGGTGCTAATAACTACTTAAGTTAATGAAAGATGTTCCCAGGACTTTGGCAGAATTGGGCCTCACATTCTCAGTATTTCTCCAGGTAGTGTTGCTACTGCAAAGCAGCATGGTTTGTGCATCACGTCAGATGCATTAGCTCATCAATTTCAGTGTGACAGAGAGATATAAAACAGAATTTCTCTGTAACAGGATGAAGGTAAGCTCATTCTTCTGGCTTGTTTGTAGAAAGCAAGATAACATATAGAAGTTATTGCTGATGGAGTTCTTCATTTTAGAATCTCTTTTAACACTCCTTAAATGTTTGCAGAAAAAAACCCTCTTAAATTTTCATTTAGATTAAGACTTATAAATGAGGGGAGTAAGATTCAAGTTTTATTGAGGAACATGTTTTTTCATCTTCCTCTTCTGAGAGTACTCATCGCACTGCCTCTCTTCTGTGAACTTCCCTGTTGCCATTTCTGATCCAACCCCTTGCACTGCATCCTTAATCATGTCTAGAGTCAGGTGCTGGAGTCCTGGTGTGGCAGATCCTTCCCCATAACTTTTGGTGATGATCTGTGGTCAATTCCAGCATGTGGAAATGACCGGAGATGCTCAGACAGGGAACTTACAGGGGCAGGAGAGCGCGGCACAGCTGCTGATGTGGGAGGCTGGAAGGGAGGACAATGAGGACCTAAAATATGTCAGAAATTATGGGCAGGTGGCAAAGAAAGAAACAGCACAGGAAGTATAGGCATAGAGAGAGGAATACCTCAAGTCAGCAAGTCTGTTCTGCTTGTCACTTTTATTCATTGATATTTGCTGAAGATAATTATTGAATCAAATCAAACTTCCAAGTTTTTTTGTTTAGTTTTGGTTTTGCTATTAATTTATTTAGACATTCTAAACAAAAATGCTTTTGGGATATGTGGTTGTGTCTGGATTATGGCTACACCATTTTAAATTTGATTGAGAATTCCTTTCTTCTTTCTTCTTCTCCCTTTTCTATTCTTTCTTCCAAATCATATCATGTACGATTTTCTTCCAGTTTCAGAAAGAGTCCTGTAAAAAAATGTAGAGCATTTTTTAGCTGTAGGTATTTTCTGTAACTCTGTCCTGAGTCATCTAAGATTGCCAACAATCTTTTCAACTACTCCCAGCTATAGGTATGCGGGTTCAAGTTTAATTCAGTGCTGACAGTCGCAGATGCCATACATATGATACAGAATTTGATGATGTATCCAAGCTGTAGTAGAATTTAGGGATGGCTCAGGCAAGTGGCTTAGGCTCGATTTTGGAGTGTGGGGATAGCTCTGTAACATAAGAATGACTGTGTGATACAGCAGATGATCACCCAAATATGTTGTTTAGGGAAACCAGAGCTTTATTGAATCTGTTGATACTTTGTTGTGTCCTGGAACAAACGATTTATCTTTTATTATTATTATTTTCCCATGGAATGGTGAATGCTAAATGGGAGTTAAATGGAAATGTTATATATGAATGAAAATGTTTCTTTCATAATGTACTTTGAAATCTGTAGACTGAAGAGTGATGTGTGAGATTACAATAATGTGGACTGTACGTGAACAGCAATCTAACTAGGTTTTGATGTACGAAAGTGAAAAGAGGAATAGATATAGTGGTAGGAATTAGATACTGAACACATTTGTTTTCTGGTGAATAGCTCTTTGATGAGCAAGAGGAAAATGCCATTTTCTGAACTGAAAATATATGATTCTAAATTTAAAACTTTAATATTTAAGTGACAAATCTCTGTTGCTTCTTACCCTATCAGAAAAAAAAGAAAAAGAAAAAAAAACCCACAACAAATAATGTGTTTCTAAAATGGAATGATGGGAATACCATCCAAAATATGTAAAATAAATAGGTTTATAAATTATTTGGCTCCCTTGCAGATAAAGTTAGAAAGAAGGGGTTAGTACTGAAGTAAAGAAATGAGTACATATTTTAGGAGTTGAACACTATATCACAAATTTTTTGTGTTTTAGCTAGAAGAACAACACCCCTTTTGGAATATATTAAAAATAGAAAATTAGAAAAGCAGGTACGTCCAGATTTTTGCCTGAAGTTCAACATTTATGTTTCCTGTGGTTTTCCTTTGGGCAATTTACAATTAATCATTTTGAACTCTTCAGAGAATTCGAGAAGAGAAAAGAGAAGAACGAAGGCGGAGAGAATTGGAGAAGAAGCGTCTGCGAGAAGAAGAGAAAAGGAAACGCAGAGAAGAGGAAAGACGTAAAAGGAAAGAAGCAGAGAAACATAAGAAAATTTCTGACAAAGAAATAAGGATCAAGGTACCTTAAGAAAACAGAACAAAACCTCCTCTGTTTAAATTCAGAGGTTCTTTTGGTTTCATGCTGTTTATAAAGTATACTACGCTACGGTGTGGTGATAGCAAACTCATTTTTACTGGAAGGAGAAATAACGTAAGGCTTAGACTAAGCACTGTTGTTGAGAAGTCAAACTAATTAACCTTAGATACAATGACTAATGCAGTTACAATGACAGGCAACTCCGAGTATACCCTTAAACAATGCCACATCTTGTGCTGACATAACCTGACAGAGCCAGACTGTTCTGAGCTAACACATCAGAGCATTAATGCAAATATGGTTTATAACACTTTGTCATGTAAATCTAGCTGTATGTGCTGAGGGTCTTTTTTGTTTATGGTCAGAACTGATTTATTTTAATAGTATCCTTTATTAAAAAGTCTTGTTATAATTTATATGTAAGTGTATATTTTAATAATGTTATAATTATACATTATTTTTATAATGTGTAAATATAATATTATAGAACTGCTCCATAGTTTTATATATATATATATTTGTACTAATTATGTCTTTTAATATAATTGCATATAATTTCAAGCTGTGTTGTCTTTTAACAATCTGAATGGATGTGCTTTTAATGACTTAAGTGCGTGTATTTGGTGGTATTAAGTTGCCACATTCAAAACCTTCTTTGTTTAAGACAAGATACATCAAAACTATTCACTTCATCTAAATTTTGTGGTACTGGAAAGGTTTTGTAGACTTTTTGATTAAGTAAATTGATAAAAGATTCTGTAACCTAATACAAGGATGCACAGACTCAATCCAGATCTTGTGAGAGAGATGAGCCACAAAACTGTGTAGCTCTTTCCTCTTCCTTTTCATCCCAGACAACATTTGCCTTCATCTGGAGGTACAGGAACAGTAAGTTCTGAAGCAGTTACACATTTTTCAAATGTGTGTGTAAGAAAAAACATTCTAGAACTTCAGAAGAAAAGGGACTTGTCCTTTAAAAGATATTACCCAAAATTTGTTGTCCAAAAAACCCCAGTGTTTATGATCTATCATCTGTGGGAATGTGACCTTGAAAACTAGTTCTGTCCCGGAGGAAAAGGAAAATACTACCTTGAGAGAAACATGTTAGATTCTTCTAGGTATTGAAGAAGAAAAACTTTTCAGAAAAAAAGAATATGGTGGAATGAAAAGTTTGTTGAGTACTTATTACTGAAAAGTTAGAAAACTAATTGGAGACACTTGGTCCTTCTATAAAGGTTATTGCTGTAATTCTAGATACTGCTAAAGCCTTGTTTGGATTATTTGTTGTGGGAGTAACAGGAGTCTTGGAAAGTTTATCTCCAGAGTTACAAAGTAATATGATATTTCCTGCTAACACCTTAACTTTTCCTCAGTCTGTATTTTGTTAAGGTTATTTATACGCAGCACCTATTTCCATATGGCAGCCTATCCCAAATTGTTAAGCGTGTCACACATTTTTCATATAATATTTAAAGGAGTGAAGTATTAATCCTGCTCTTTTTATAGAATTGTAGAGGTTCTGCTTTTATTTTATTGGCAATGACATTGAGCTCTGTTGTTACATTATTTCTAAGAAATCATAGACTATACATAAAACTCAGGAGAGAAAAGTAGGTAAGTGCTTTCTCCAATATTCTTGATGTATTTGAAGCATGCTGGTGAATGCCTGCTAGTGACTGTACCTCCTTACCAAAAGTACACTGCCCTTTAAAAATAACTTTTTTAAAGAGATACTTAATAAAAGATATTCACAGCATTTAATAAGATATCTTAAATCTTAACAGGTCATTGTTTTCCTTAATACATTGTTAAAATGTCCATTACAACAGAAGATAATAAGTTTATGTCCTAATATCAACAAATATTTTTTAGCTTCTTAAGAAGCCTGAAAAAGGAGATGAGCTGGCCAATGAAAAGCACAAAGACAAAGATGAAGAAGCTGACACTGAAGAAAACAAATGGGATAAATCTCCTGGACCTGGGAGTATAAGATCCAAATCATTGGAAGGTTCACTAAGAGAGCTTAAGGAGAAGTAAGTATTATTTATCTTAGGGGCTCCAAGTTAGATCTTAAATGCTTTGATTTGAAGGCTTAGTGATGATGGAAGTGTTTGGCTGGGTGTTTGTCAGCAAGGAGCTGATTTCATTTTGCTTGTGTACAAATCTCTCACTGTCTTTTTTGTAAAAGGTATTTAGTTACAACTTGCTGACCTGATGGCAGTAGTAGTGGATGCAGTTTATTATTTGAGAAATGCTTTGAAATCCCAGATTGGAAGGATTTCTGCATGGGAAGTAATTGAGAGTTTCATTGTTATTTCACCTGTTCCATATCAAGAGCTTGGGTAAGGCCCAATTTCCATTACCAATGTCAATGTCCTCCAGTCCTTACTTTTCATCACACTTTCTTCATTTTTAATTCAGATGATTGTGTTTGATAACTGGGACAACGGCAAAATAGTTAAGGTGTGACTGACAGCCTTATGATAGATGCAAAAGACCATCTCTCTCTCTCACTGCCTTTTGTGCAGCATATGCAGTAGCAGGAACAAGAGGTATAGCTCACTTCTGTAGCTACTGTATGCTCATGGTGTCTTGGAAGTGTTCAGCAGCTGGTTCTCTCTTTTATTCTTTGGCATGTGTGTCCCATTGTGAGCAGGATTCACCCCAGAGAGATGTAATGTAAGAGTAACGTTGCTAAGATAAATAACACTTTTCCAATTGTGTTTTCCAGCCAAGCTCTCAAAAAAAGTAATTTGCAAAGTGAAAGAGCTGCGTCTGAGATGTCACGTGTACGTGTAACTTGTACATATGGATGAACAGAGCATTTAAGTAACTCACCTAAGGTGGTATATGTAATGTGTCAGAGAAAGATTGGGATTGTGCTATAGGAGGCCAAGAAGTTAAAATGTTACCCTTCTCACATAGGTTCTTGATATTTTTGTGAAGAGTATACAGGAGCTGCAAATATTTTCATAATAGCAAATAGAAAAGTAAAGCAATGTAAACAGTGGAAAATAAACCCAACAGATTTGCTAACTAAAACACGTGATTCGCCCATAATATTTTACGTATATTGTTCAACTATTTTATCTGTGACCAGGGGCCTGAAACATGGGCTCAGTGTTTCAGCAGGTTATGTCCTGAAAGGCCCTGGAAAGCGCTGAAAGCTTCCATTTTCCATTCTCTGATGGAAAATGAAAATATTCAGCAAATCTTTCATCGATGTTCTTCAGCAAAGGAAAAACGGTAAAGGAAGGGTCTCCAAAAATGCTTGCAGTGGCAAGTCAATTTTTTGTTAATAAGGTTTTTTATGGACTATACTTTGTGTTCTGCCATGTAGCATTTTCAGAATTGATCCTGAAAGGTTAAGGAGGCATCAGTATCGGTTTTCCTGGTGTAAAAGAGAATCCTTTTGGCTGTGCATGTACACTAAGTTACCTTGTCTTTCCAAGTGCTTGCTTCATCATGACTATTGATTATTAGGGTTAATAGATACTGTGTTATTGACACAGAAATCAGTAAAAAAACAGAACTTACATCTCTCCATGAGAGGGTCATTTAAAGCTTGTTAGCTATAGCTTTCTACCTGTACTTTGTGATTAAATTATTGCTTATCTCTCTGTTTCCACTCCTCTTCCTTATGACCAAACTGTAGTTAGCTGCTCCAGCCACACTGGAGCTGGGCTCTGTATCCCTCCCCTGGGCACAAGCATTCCTCTATCACCCACAGGAGGAGACAGCAGAGCACTGGGAAGCACTGCAGCAGCGAGTCTGGACGTGCCCCTGTC
Source organism: Odontophorus gujanensis (assembly GCA_013399175.1). Classification (NCBI taxonomy): domain Eukaryota; kingdom Metazoa; phylum Chordata; class Aves; order Galliformes; family Odontophoridae; genus Odontophorus; species Odontophorus gujanensis. Next base: position 445,939 of record VXAB01002555.1, on the reverse strand, counting down.
GTTGGAAAGGACATGCTCCAGAGCCTTGCCAGGACTTTCCTCCTTCAATTTGAACCATTCAAATATATGAAACATTCAAAAAGAAACTACCTGTATTTGCTGCTTTGAAAATCTAATCTACTCTGTAATCTTTCTTCATTATTTACAGTTTTCTTTTATGAGATAAGCACACGCTTGCTGAACTGGAACAATGAAGTGAATTAGAGAGCTGAGTGTTGTATCAGGCAGGCAGCAAAATGCTGCAGACTAAGAGTGCTATAATATAAACCCACTGCAGCACAGCATAAATTATTACATTGTGATAAGGTAATGGTGCTTGCCCCCCAAAAAATATTAAGGTAGGCAAAAGTGTTTGGAGACACAATAAATAAATGCTGGGAGTGCAAGTATTCATTTTAACAAATACCTTCCAGAAGTTCCAATGTCAGTTAATAATTTTTATTAACAAATGTTTACACGGTATGAGCACAGTTCCTTTGGGCCCTGAATGCTCCCTTTCAAGGCAGTACTCGTGTACACAAGTACGGGTCATCTCAAGAGCAGACACAAGACCTGGTCAGGCAGCACAAGATTATGTAAGAAGCACTGGCAAACCACTTAATTTGGGATTTGCAGAGGGGGATAAAGGCTGGGGCAGAGGCCTCCTACAGCAGGTGCACAAAAACTAGATTTTACTTGCAAAGTTTTATCTGCTACTTTTTGATCTGAATGCATCATGGAGAGCTGGACATATGTGAGTGAGACATTCAGCAAAATTGCACATAACCCTTCTTTATGGAAAACAGCCTTCACATACAACTGACATAAAGGCTGATGAAGACAAAGTGAGGCTTTGTATTCTATAGTGCAATAGCTTTTTTCTTTTAACTGTTAATTGCTTGGGTTGTCTTTTTTTCCTACATACTTATAGGTCACAAAATGATAGTGACAGAGAGCAAAGAGATTTGGAGAGAAGATTTCGAGAAAAAGAACCTGAAAGGCAAAGGTATCGACTGGATGATGGCAGAAAGCATAGAACTCACTATGAGTTTGACAAGTTTGTGAGAAGGAATGAAGAAGAGCTGAAATGGGGGAAAGGATACAACCAAGACAGAGGAAAGAAAGGGAACCACAACTACAGCTTCACTGTGGAGGCAGTAGACAAACTGGGTAAAGAGGACAAGTGTGATGACATGGCATCCAAAAAGGAGCGCATAAGAAATAAGGTTCTTTTATTCATTTAGGATAATCTTTCATTAGTTAAATATGCTTCAAGATCACAGGTTTTACTTTTGCAAACTCAGCATAAAGATGCTTTTTAAAAAAAGCAATTCTTTATTTCATTTTCAGTAAACCCCCAACTTCTTTTTATTGCTGTCAGAGGACAACAGCAGTTGAAATAAGTTACAATCTCTGCTCATTTGTATGAACCACGTATAACATACTTCCTGTCTTACTTTCAACCCTAGCATTTTTAGAACGCTATTCTTGAAAGCTTTGTATTTTATGAGTGCACACTTGTTACACTTCTGGTTTGCAATGAAATTCAACAACTGTGGCATGCTAGTCTTTGTGTTTCCATTGCCAGGACTTCATTAAGGACATAACCTAAGTAAGGACATACCTAAATAGCTAATTCTGAAACTGTGGTATTTAGAGGAATGTCCAATTTCTTTGTTGTATATGTGCTGGTTGGAGAAAGCTGTTGTTTGGTTAGGACAAAACACGTTTGTGCTCAATGTCAGGGAAAGAACGGGTGCAAAAGCAGTGCAAATGGGGTTGGTAGCAGGGTGTGTAGCAGAGCTGTCCCCCCTCGTCTCCCAGGGACGTGGGTATCATTTTTCTCAGGCTCTGATTTCATGGATGTACCAGAGTCTTTTCAGGAGGTGGTTATCCTTGTCAGCCTCACTCTCAATCTGTTCTGGTCCTAGATTTTCTGCACAAGATGACTGAAACATTATTTTGTGTAGAAATTAATTCAGCATGTGAATCTCTTCTTTCAAACCAAATTCCTCATATGGGGTGGGGGCTAGAGCTGACAAGGAGTGAGCTGGTCATGTGTGGCATGTATGTATGGAACGCATACCAGGCCAGTTGGGGTGGACTCGCTGTGCAAGCTGTGTTGGTCACTTTGTGCAAAAAAGGGCTGTTTTAAGATAGGCTGTTAATTTTGTTTGCAAAACTTAATACAAGAGTTCGATCCAAAAGCTGTGGTTTCAGTGAATGGGTTGCTCCATACCATAAAAAACTGATATTTGTCAGTGAAATAAACAGTCTACTAGGAAAAGACTTCTTAAAGCAGTGTTTCAATAATACATTTTCTTATTGAAATTTTCAAGAATAAAAAGCTCTCAAGAGTTGTGGAACTTCCCCATTTGCAGGCTGAAGGTCTCTTTTCCTTGTACACTGCTCCTTCTCCCTTTTCCCAGTGGTCAAATCAGTGTGTGTGTGAGTGGGTCAGCAGCACTGAACACGTTCAGTTGAGGATAATTTCCTAGCTGTTTTCCACTAACCTGTACTCTGGTTTGTCTCATTTTATTGTGCTTATAGTTAATATTTGTCACTTATCTGCCGTGTTACAAGTGTGCAGGCTGCTGTTCTTCCCCGTCTCTGCTGGTGAAGGTAGCAACATATTTCATGGTTTTACCTGGGCATGCACAGCAGTACTGTGTTTGATAATCAGCTGCAGTATTTCTCCTTGTTTACATCAAATGTGTCATAAGAGCTTTCCTTTTTACAGCTTTCTTTGCTTTTTCAAAATGCTTGGCTTTCGAGAATAGTGTTGAAAGCAAGACAGATAATAAATACTCAGTTGATTTTCATTACACTTCATTTTTTCCCCAGTTCTTATGATACGTAAAGTAATCTAACACAAAATCTGCTTTCTTCACAAAAACTAATCTCTATAAAGCCCTACCTGTGTATCCCACACAGGTTTCTCAGAGAGTTAACCCCATCTGCTCCCCCCTAGGATCGTCCAGCCATGCAGCTGTACCAGCCAGGGGCTCGCATCCGAACACATACGGGGTCCGTGAGTAAAGCCTACGACTGCAGTGGGAAATCTTCTGAAGAAGCTCTTGACAAAAAGTATGAGGTGGATAACTCAGTGGGAGGTGGTTCTGAGAAGAGTGAGGAAGCGGAATAAAACGAACTGGAGGAAATACCCATGGAAAGGGATGAACTTCAGGTTTATTGTCATCACATAGAGCTGTTTCAGAAGCCCAGTGCCAATAAAATTGTCATCGCTTTCTCTTACTTCCTATGACAAAATGGAAAGAGCGACTGGAGATGTGTGAAGTATTTTACAGCAAAGGAATATATGGTTGCTTTTTTTTACATAAAGCAGAGCAAACGTCATTTGCCCAATGTAAAAGCTGTCTGATGTTTTATTAGATTCACCTTGAGATAAGGAATCTCTCACTGTTATAAAGGAATATTTATACAAAGCTTCAGAAGCGATCTCACCTTTTCAAGTCTAAAGAAATGAAATGTGGATTTGTGTCTGTGTGGGGCCTGAAGTGCTTCCAGTGTGTTGGGTGCACAGCAGTCCCAGGGCCCCTTCCTGCAAATGGCAGTGCTGCCCAGCACCATGTGACCCAGGGAGCTCCATGGCCAGCGGTGCTTGCAGGACATGGTGAATGGCAGTGGGTGTCTGTACGTACCTCGTTGCGTTTACATTGTTCGTCAATTAACTACAGCATCAAGTAAGTGTTAGTAAAGCTACAAGCGTGTTGTTAGAGTGTTCGTCATTTCTGGAGCCACTTCTGCCTTTTATGTTTTAATAGATTCTTGTACTTAAAGCAGAACAAAAGCTAACACAAACCTCAGCACTTAAACAATGCATTTGGTTTTCCTAAAGTAGCTGTTTTTTTATGGTTTTGACACTGACTTTTAAAAAAATGATTGTACAGTGATGACTTTTTCTATGCTGATGTTTGATGTCAGTTGCGGTTGCAGGGTCTTCACAACGTATGACACGTGAAAGTTCTGGAGTTCGATTTGTTTAAAAAACAAACACGAGTGCCACCTGCAAAGTGCCATTTTGTAAGATCCAAGTCAAATTCTGCCCTCTGATGCAGGCACATGTATACGTGTGTGTGTGCGTGTGTGTGTATGTGTTCACAGTGTTTCATCTGGGTTTCAACCATAGCCGCATGTTTATGGCGGGGCAAAACTTACTCATCTTTTACAGCCGTGTGTTGCCACAGTTGTCCAAAACTGAGACCTGCTTTGTTGATTACGTTGAATAGTAAGACATTAATTTCTTTTTGCATCTTCTTGGAGCATTTTGTTAAGCATAACATCTAGTTGTTCTAGACTGAAAAATTATTTATTGTATTTTCCAAGATACTAAGCATTACATGAATAAAAGCAACAAGATTTTCACTATGATTTTAAGAGGTGATCTTCTGTAATTTTTTTTGCCTGCGCTCTAAAAACACACAAGTAAGATGCTATGCTACTCAGTATTCCTCAGAAGCAGATAAAATTATGGTTGAGGAGAATTTTAATATCAAACTGTGTAAGTGAGAGGCTGATGAAAAGTACTTAAAAGCTTAAGTAAAACAACTGTTGGAGAACCATGTGGTTTTATCTTCATCTCAAGTTGATCTTGTTTACCAGGTTTATTCTGACTGCCGAGAAGGGATTTGAGTTCATCTTCCTGGCTGAGTGAAACAGCCTGGCTTGGTCTGAGAAGAAGGAGACCTAGACAGGACAGTTCTCCTGTGGTAGAACCATACAGGGCTGAAGCCCTCACCAGACTGGGGTCTGCATAAAAGCAACCAAGCAACCATTTCCAACTCACTGAGGTGCCCATGAGATGAGGGCAGAGCCCTGCTGGCACAAGGAGGGCTCTTTGTTTGTGAGAGGAACCCGTGAGAGCAAGAGAAGAAGAGCTCATGCACATCCTCACATACTTGGTATTCTGGGCCAAAGCTGGCTCCTGGGCTACTCTCTTGCCTCCCCACAAGTGTCTGGGTTGTAAGTATCTTTTGGGTGGCGTTACAGGTGAGTAACTAAATACAGTTTATTTAAGCTGTAAACTTCCACTTGAGGATTCTTATTTGCCACCTCTTAGTTACCGAAGATTGGACTTGAAACCTTGGCTGAGTAAAAACTGCCAGGGCTCGAACGTTCACATCTTTTGGGAAAAGCTGTCATCCCGTCACTAACTAGGACACCTGCATCCTGTTTGATTGCAGGGAAACTGGCCTTGGGTTACACATCCGCATGACAGGGCATCCAGAACATTGATATTCACAGGGGAAGCCGGGCAGGAGGAGCTGCCACCTGCTCAGTGCTTGCTCATTTTCCTATGCGCCTCCTGATGACACAAAATGAATGCAGGCTTGCAGCCTGTCTTTGTACAGAGTCAGTGTGGCGTGAGAGCTTTATTTCCACAATAGCAACTTTGTTTTGCAAATTCAGCTTTGCTGAAAGTAGATCCAGCTTCCCTGAGAAACGGGATTGTATTTAGTTACATCACAGCTGATTTTGGTGCCATCTGCTTCCTTGTTTTTAAATTACAGCGCTCTCTCTTTAATAAAAATCTTCACCACCTCGGTAGCCTCACTCAATTTCTGTTGTCCTATTTCTTATTGGATTCCGAGGTCATCAACATTTTGCAATATGGAAATCACTTTCTCTGTCAAGATGGAGTTCGGTTCCATTCTGTCATGTCTATTGTGTCAAAGGAAACTGATGTGGAATATAAATATTCAGTAAAAAATCTGCACTCGCGCCTGTAGCAGTTTTAAAGAGAGGTGCTTCAGTTCCCAAACATCATTCTGACAACTTCACTTTCCATTTTTGAACACATTCTGCTGCTTTTTTTTCACTGAAAAACAAATGGCTGTAAGTCATTTCCAGAGTCTTTGGAAGTACGTGGCTTACCTCTTCATGCTGCATGCATGGTTTGGGCTGGAAGATTTTTTCCAAAGGAGAGAGGGAGGAGAGCAGCAAGCCTTAGCTTGTGTCCCTGTGCCTGCACACAGAGAGCCAGGAGCTGATGACAAGTGACCACTGCTATGTCCACGTCCTGTATTCAAAAGGAAATAAACCTGAAAATCATGCAGGATCCCCACCTGTGGCACCAGTGTTCCCATGGTGTCTACAGACAGAAACCACAGACAGATACTTAGCCACAAGTGCAGAAATACATACTGCTTCTGCGTGGGCTGTAAGGTGTGATGGATCACTGCTAAATGCAACCTGATGTTACAGCAGGTCAGGGAGACAACTACCAGCCTTTCAGAAAATGCTACGGGTATTATATAAAACCACCAAAACCAATGATTGAGCTCTTCTAAAGAGAGGAATTAAATTCTCGTGTCTGAGTTGTTTTTAGAAACATCCTCGTGCCAGAAGACTTAGTAAAGAAAGCAAATTACTGCTGTCACCCAACTCTCAGCTATTTCATTTCTTAATTATGGGTGTTTAACTTCATGCTATTAAGATTTTCTTCATATGTGCACTGCCCTATCATGCACTATTGTTCAAAGAAAAACCACCAAGGACTTTCAAAAATCAGAAGAATAGAAGTATCATAGAACTTCACGCTTGAAAAAGAAATGTAAATACATGCTTTCTCTGGAGAAACGCTTCCCATCAGAATCCTGCTCAGCAGGCAGGAAAGAGCATTCAGTATAAATTACAGGATTTAAATGATGTCACTTTTCAAAATATCTTTTGCCATTACTATAAAGTCAGAGCTGTCTGACAGCTTCCCAGGGTGCTGAGCAGTTTTAGCACCAACAGAGATTTTCATTTCCAGAAGCGTAACAGCACAATAAACTTCTTCTACTTACTGGCATCAGTGCATGCTAACAAGAGCACTCCTGCATTTGGGCCAGTCCTGCCTCCTCACCTCTGCACCAGAGAAATGGTGGAAGCTTTGCTGGATGAGGAGAATTCCAGCAGAGCTCACAATGGGTCTCCTGCGGTGAGGACCGCACGATGCTCATTCCTCCTAACCTGCAAACAGCAAAACCAAACCTGTCTGCCAAGAGTGCTTCATCCCAGTCCTGGCAGGGGGTCCTCTCTCACAGCCCAATGGGGAGGTTTGCTGTTTGTATCAGCTGTGTGCCAGCAGAGATCCTGCTTCTCCAGGTGGACCACTGCTGGGAACATGCAATGGAAATTTATGAGTCAAAAAAGAAAGCTTGCTCTAGAAGAACACCTGGAAGATGATGCCGATGAGAAATTTTCAACATGTGCTTCCAAATTCAGAAGAATTTTGACACATTCATATGTATTTCTTTATTTGTAGCTCATTTTTCAAAGTTTTCTGTAAAGTAGGCAGAAGTGTGAAAAGATGTAACTGTTCAAATCATGTTTGTTAATTATGAAAACATTCATGGGGATGGCTCTAAGTACTTTTACCGTGTTTTCTTGACTGAAGGCACAGTAAGAAGCTCCATGTGACAAATATTTTTCTCATGTTTTACCATTAGAAAACATTTTTTGAACATGTTTTCAAGAGATCTATATGAAACTATGAGATCGATAGGCCAAAGCTAGTTCTGTGCAGAGCTTGGCTCCACCAAGCATGCAATAACCCACCATTCAAGTCCAGTGACAGAAAAGAACCTGGCACTTGCCTCAGTCTGAACATGAGGACCCGTGGCCTGCCAGCACCTGGTTTGATGGTTCAAGTTCAACAGGCACTATGATGAGGATCTTTAAAACAGAAATCAGCCTGCAACACAGTTGAAAAGATTCTGCTGTGTACTGCATTTTCTGGACCACTTATCATAGGAATTAATATGTCAAACAGAAAACAGTTATGTTTCTCAACCATAGATGCTTTTTCATTTGATTTTAAAATGTTCTTTCACCCAATGTATTTGCTGACAGTGCTCAGGTGACAGTGTGATAGAATTTCCTACAAACATCCCAACATCCCAAGTTATTTTTTCCTAAACAAAATCAATACCTCAAAGCTGGTAGTAATGCAATCCACAAGTTTAGACTGTAACTTTTATTCCTACATACATCTGGACATCTGAGATTCTTTCACTTGGTACCATGATGGCATAGGGCAGCTCTTCACACTGGCTCACAGAATCTCAGAACTGTTGGGGTTGGAAGGGACCTCTAGAGATCATCAAGTCCAACCCCCTGCCAAAGCAGCTCCCTAGCCCAGGTTGCACAGGTAGGCATCCAGGTGGGTCTTGAACGTCTCCAGAGAAGGAGACTCCACCACCTCTCTGTGCAGCCTGTGCCAGTGCTCCGTCACTGCACTGGGAAGAAGTTCCCGCACACATTTGTGTGGAATTTTGTATGCTTCAGTTTGTGGCCATTTCCCCTCATCCTATCACCACACACTGCTGAGAAGAATCCGGCCTCATCTCTTTGCCTCCTGCTCCTTAGATATTTATAGACGTGGATCAGATCCCCTCTGAGACTGACAAAGGTATCGTGNTTCCCTGGGCTGCACCTGGCCGCTGGAGGTGCTTCGGCGGTGAGTGCGGCCGGAGGGGGGCTCTCCCCGCCGCCCTCCCCGGCGCCGGGCGGGCTCCTCTCCCCCTGTGCGGCGGACCGGGGCCTTCCCCTTGGCCGGACGCCGCCGCCGCCTCGGGGCCGGGGGGTGGCCGCTGGGTTCGGGTGGGTGCGAGGCCGAGGGGGCGGTGACGCCGCTCGGAGACCGCGGGGCGGGAGCGGAGCGTCGGGAATTGCCACCGGGGCGGTCGGAGCCGGCCTCGTGCGGAGCCGGGCCCCGCGGGGAGGGAGGGTCCGCGGCACGGGAGAGCGCCCGGGCTGGTAACCCGGCTGAAGAGCTGGGAGCTGGAGGCGGCTGCGGCGGGGGCCTGATGAACGCTTTACCATGGGAGATGGACGTCTGGACTGCGTTCTTCCCCGAGCTGTCCTCACGTGGAGTTCTGTTTCGGTGGAGTTCTTAGCCCGAGGTCACCGCGGGAAGGGTATGGTACAGCGTGGTTGGGTGTGCTGGTTGGTCCAGTGGTGCTTCATCCACTCAGCTCTGCTGCAGTATGTTTTTTGAG
>VXAB01002555.1:363129-436912 GCA_013399175.1 Odontophorus gujanensis | reverse complement strand
TCTCTTTGCCTCCTGCTCCTTAGATATTTATAGACGTGGATCAGATCCCCTCTGAGACTGACAAAGGTATCGTGACTTGTGTATTACACACCATCTCCTCAGGTGTCACTGCAAGCAAGGCATTCATAACTTAAAACAGCTTAGATGTGTAATTTAACATAACACGGAACGGAGCTCTTGGAAGACGAGAACCAGAGAAGGACGTTACCCCATCACTCAGGTGCCCGTGCGCAGGTGGCTCCCGCCAGCCCAGCGGCGCCGCTCCGCCTTACGGCGGCACCACGTGACCGACGCCGCGCACCGCCCGCCCGTCACGGCGAGAGAAGGCGGGAGGCTGCGAGGGGCGGGGCCACGCGCGGCGCCGGCACTTCCGGTTGGGCGGCGGGCGGGCCCGGAGNCGTGCGGAGCCGGGCCCCGCGGGGAGGGAGGGTCCGCGGCACGGGAGAGCGCCCGGGCTGGTAACCCGGCTGAAGAGCTGGGAGCTGGAGGCGGCTGCGGCGGGGGCCTGATGAACGCTTTACCATGGGAGATGGACGTCTGGACTGCGTTCTTCCCCGAGCTGTCCTCACGTGGAGTTCTGTTTCGGTGGAGTTCTTAGCCCGAGGTCACCGCGGGAAGGGTATGGTACAGCGTGGTTGGGTGTGCTGGTTGGTCCAGTGGTGCTTCATCCACTCAGCTCTGCTGCAGTATGTTTTTTGAGATCAGTTTCAGAAACTAACTGGGTATTATTGCTAATATAGAGCCGGACTGCCCTATCGGAATTACACAAAACTGGAATTTCTTATCCTGAATCTCCGTGTAGGTATGTCAGACACTTTGCGCTTTAGGTTGTCCTTAGATCTTACATTAAGAACTCATGTTGCTCTGTAGACTTGTCCTTCTCCTAACAAAGATGGAAGTCCCACGAGGTAACTGAAGTGCTGTGTCCTTCGTGTTTCCGGAACCATCGGCGTCAAGCATTGATGTCACTGTTCAACTTTCCTCTGGCTTGAACCTCTTCTGGAAACATGGGACTGCATCATGCAACAGCTCCCTTGCTGGACCAGGTGCCTGCTCTCCCAGCACCTCTCTCAGTGTTGTTGGCTGACAAGGTCGGGGTGTTGGAACTTCCTCTCCTAGAGTGGTTTTAAAGGCTGGACTCGGTGATCACTGCTGATGGAACACTGCACAAATGGGGTGGCTGGTGGCGGGCAGCTGGGCTGCAAGTGCAGTCAGGTTCCTGTGGGCTCTGCAGGTTAGCACGAGCATGGTGCTGCCTCTTGTTCCCTGTGTGCTGGAGCCAACCCTCGCATCTCTTCTGTGTGCATTGGGAAGTGCATGCTCTGCTGCGCCACTGCCTGTGGGAGCTGAGCTTCTGTTTCTTGTCAACCATCACACATGTTCAAGAGAAGCATGGTGTTGCCACCAGACTGTTACCATCTACTTCTTGGCGCTGCAGGAATGTGTCACTTTCCCTTTTGCTTAAACACAGCAGCAGTCTGACCTGCTCCTGCTGGTAGAAGCACTGGTGCAACTGTATCCAGCTGTCTGGTGCTAGGTACTAACTTTACAATCAACCATTTTCATCGACAGAGGATGTGGCTGAAATCTTTGCCTGTGTGTTGTTGATGAAAGTGAACAGCCATCTTTCTTGTGCAGTGACAGGACTTGTCAGAGCAGAACTGTGATGAGTGGCACCCTATGAAAGTGGGAGGATTATCCGAGGAAGACGTTTCTAGAAGTATGGGCTTACTTCACTCTTTGCCTGGTGAACTGATAGGATGATGTTGTGCACTTGTGTAGGAGGTTGCTGGAAACCATTTCTTCATGCTAGTATGTCACTCATTTACCAAGATTCTGCGGATGGCAGCACTATTTTTAAGTCCCACTGGATACGGAGAAACCAGTGCAGGTGTAGGGAACCAATTAGAATTCATGACTTTCTTCTGAGGGCCTTTGAACCTGCACTGACATCCCTGATGTGCTTTGCACATCCTTGTTCTCTTATCTCTCACTAGGGTCAATTCTTTATCAGGAGGAAGAGGAATATAGCTCCTTCTGTCAGGATGGACTGGTTTTGAAGGATGATACAACAGTCTCCTCGTTGCCATAGTCTTAAATTCGGTATGACATGTTAAAAACAACCTGTAATTTTCTGTGCTCACAGGCAGTATAGATCTTTAGCTTTAAGCCCTTCCTTGCTTTGCTCTGGCACTGCCTCACAGCAATCACAGCTTATCTCCTGTATAGGATGAAAGCGGGGATGCACTAAATTTTGCAGCGGTGTAAAATGTTTCCTAAACACATGTTTAGCTGTGGAATTGGAATGGGATTGAGAAGGGGAGACATTTTGTTAGTTTCCAGAATCATTGTGTTGTGCCTAACACTGGGTTGATGTTTGCTGGTACACAGCATCTCCTGCAGATTTCTTTTATGCCACTGGGAGGTTTGTGAGAGGCGTTGGGAAGAATGGCTAATCCTGTACTGGGATCCTGACGAACAATGAGATGCCGAATCCTGGAACAGTCTGAAGTGGCCGTAAGTCCTTCTGGGGAGGAATTAGGAGATCTGTCTGCTTTCTGCGTTAGTTTGGGCTCTTCCTGTTGCTCCACTTAACACAAGCTGAGTCTCTGTGTCAGATTTTTACTGTCCTGGATGTTGATTTGTGTCCCTGTAGGCCAGCAAAAACCTGTGGTCGAGCTAAGAGCTGAGCTGATGCTGGTGCTGTTACTGTGCCTGATACCTGTGGGTATGGTGAGCTTGTGAACAGGAGCACTTTGCTGTTCAGATTCAGTGAAAATCTTCACGTCTCAAAAACTGAGTGGCTACCCTTAGCTGACGTTTAGTATCACAAACTCCAGAATCCTAGTGGAAGCTTCTTTTGTTATCACTACTTTGTCTTGAAGTGGAAGCAGAATGTGGGGACAGGGCAAGTATAAATGCTGGACTTCAAACTTCTGCTTTAGTCATAATATGTTCTTATGTAGTGAATTCTTTTGGGTTGTATCTGTATTTGTAGTTTGTGCATCACAGCTCTGCAAAGTGAGGAAAGCAGGAGAATCCAAAGCACTGTGTTGTTGCAAAGTGGCATGAAACCTCAGCTCCAGTCACTGTGGCGTGGGGTGTCCTGCAGCTGTGGGTTGGGACCTGACAGAGCGTTCAGAAAAACTGCCCAGCAGTTATTTGTACTTGGGTGAATGGAGAAGCTGTGGATGCCCATTCCTTGGTGGTGTTGAAGACCAGGCTGGATGGGAGCTTGGAACTAGGTGGTCTTTAAGGTCCCTTCCAACCCAAACCATTCTGTGATTCTAAGATAGAGGAGGGCAGTAATTGTAGCTATGTGGAAGCATAGGCATTTTGAGCTCAAAGGGAGACGTGAGTAGGGATATTAACAAGAAAGTCTTATGGACTGGCTGTTCAGATACATACTCAATGAACCTGCTACATTCAAATGGCAGTGTGTTACTAGTAGCTCTGCGCTGTGCAGATTTGTTTCTGGTTTCAGAACAGCTACTTTAGAACTAGATTCACTGATCTGTGCAGTCATGGCCTAAGATGTGGCAGCACTGAGGATCTCTTGCTCAGTAGTATGCCTAAATGAAGTGGAGATGTCAGCAGAAGAGGCACTTTCTGTAGTGACTGCCAGTTACCGTGTACCAGTTACTAAATCAATAATGGTGAGTGCAAGAGGAAGTATCCCAAATTCCTTAATGCTGCCTCATAAGTAGAGGCTTGAATGTCAATCTTTTAATATCTGGAGATGAAAAATGAGGAAGTGCCTGTAACTTTTCCATTTCTAGAATCACTTCCTGGTCCAAAAAGCAGCACTTGGGGTGGCTTGTGGAGGGGAGGCAGCGACTTTTTCTCACTATTGCATTTGAAAGAAAATGAAAATTTTGATTGTAGAGTAAGATAGGATCAAATAAAAGGAGAGGATGGGAGACTGGGTGAAGTAGAGTTGGGAGATGAGAGTAACAGGTAACTCCAGAAATAGCAGCATGTAGGTACTGTGCAAAGAGGAGGAAAATCACGAGAAGAGTAGGAGAGAGTACCTGGAAAATTATGTTGTATACTGTGAGAATTTCAGTTTTATTTTACTGTGTTCTGTAGAGGGAGAAAAATAAATAGAGAATTTAGGTTAATGCCAATTTTGTATTCTCTTCCAGGTCTGAAAATGTGATTAATGCAGTATGTTTTTATTGTCCTGGTTATGATCTGCGGAGATTGGGTTAAAACGCATTTGTTTTCTATAGCTCCACGTGACCAGTTCATTGGTTTTGACTTTCAAAATTTCCTTTTCTCCCATTGCTGCAAATCTCAGCCAAAAAAAGAGAACCTGAATTCCTAGGGAATTGTGGATCTTTTGGAGTGTTAAGACAAGGTTTGCTATGGGTTTTTCCAGTTGACAAGTTGTTTGCTATTGCATGGACACAGGCCTTTGTATGGCTTCTCCAAGTTCTGGAATATAGTATCTTCTACCAGAAACTCCTTCCAGTTCAACATGGGTTGATAGTGATAGGGCAAGGGGGAATGGTTTTAAACGAAGACAGGGGAGATTTAGCTTAGATGTCAGGAGGAAGTTTTTCACTCAGAGGGTGGTGACACTCTGGAAAAGGTTGCCCAGTGAGGTTGTGGATTCCCCATCCCTGGAGGCATTCAAGGCAAGGCTGGATGTGACTCTGGGCAGCCTGCTCTAGTGGTTGGCAACCCTGCCCATGACAGGGGGATTGAAGCAAGATGATCTTTGAGATCCTTTTCAACTTAGGCCATTCTATGATTCTATGAATAACTGTAGAGCAGTGCAGTCACTTCTCATAGATGGCACATTCTTCTCGTACGTGTAAAGCATGATTCATCTTCAGGCTCTGCCTGTGGACCCACCATGCTTCTTGACTGGAATAAGTGCATGTTTTGAAAAGCTGCCTGTTCCTGTGACTTAATGTGAAGTGCCTCGGTACAGCATGTGCAAAGTCATCGTTCTGTGAGCAACCACACCAGTGCACCTTTATTTCTTGTGAATGCATGCCCTCTGTCCTTCAGCCAGTTCCTTCCTGCTTTTTGTTGTGCCTGTGCCATCCTTCAGCAGTACTGCTAGTCTACTTTTGTTCTGTCTCTGATTCTGACCCTGGATCAGACACTACTTGTTGTGCAGGTTTTAAGACTGGTTGCATACTAACCACGTACTAATTACAGGCTAAACAAAACCAGTAACAGTTAAGTCAAATCTTCAGCCTTTATCTGAGCAATGACTTTCCTTTAGCTTTTTACTGCTCATTATGGTTTTTCATGAAACTTGTAGAAATTGAACCTGAGATTATATTGCTTTGTCCACTTTGATTGGTATTCACTGAGGGGCAATATGTTTGTATGAGTCTCTTTATCCATAAGAAACCAGGGTTAAAAAAATCCGTTAGGAATAAATTGAGAATACTTGCGTTGGGTACATATTTTCCAACTAGTTATATATGTACACTTGGGGCAGGAAAAGTAATGTTAAATTGGCACACAGTCTTTGTATTTGGATGCATGTCTTACAAATTAGGTTGATATGGTAGCATGTAATATTCTTTAATTTGAATCTACAGGGGAAAAAAAAATGAAAGCAAAGTGTGCCACTTGCAGAGATACTGAGAAATGTCCAAATATTCCTTTTCAGCAGTGATAACATCCACGTGTAGGTGGATGCGGGTTATAGAACGTCATGTCATTCAGACTTCATTTTCTGTTTTCTGTGGTAGGCAATCAAGGTGGCTTCTGATGGAGGTGATGGGATGTAGCTAAATCGTTAAAAATGCTTTGCATTTCTGATGCTGCATTTCTGTTTTTGTTGGCTTTTACGAGGTCTCACAGAAGCAATAATTTTGAGACATTTCCATCCCATTCCGAAACAAAATATTTTGTTTACGTGGACTGGCACACAGCTTCGATAGAACTCACTGCTGTTAGAATTTTTTGAGATAGTATTGTTGATGTTATTAGGGCAGCAAGATGAAATAATGGAAAGATTGTTCTTACAATAGATAAAGTTCTTATGAGCAGTGGCTTTTATTTTTTCACATAATTAGTGAAAGGAAAATAATGTTTAATATGGGAAGGCAGAGCGTAGGATTGAGGCTTCTGTTATCTTATTGAATTTTTTTGTTTTGTTTTGTCAAAAACATTTAATTTGTTCCAGAATTTTATGATGGAAAATGCAGTTTTGAAATGGCTTGTTTTTGCTGGCACTGTTTCAAAGTACTTTCTGATTTCAGTTTACATGTATAACATAAACAAAACCACTTCAAATCTTGGAAGAAAGGACGACTGAGAAAGCAAGTCGTTTATCAAATGGAATGTGAACTTAACTGTTCATTACGTGGATTCTTTTCTTAGAGTTAGGTATTTTGTACATTGTTAGGAAGGCCTGCTGTTAGGTAAAGCTTTGTTTTTTCAAGTTCTGCTGATGCAAGATGACTTGTAAATGCCAGAGCAGCCTATATTTGGATTTCTCTATGAAGTAGTTAGTACCTGTGCAAAACTTATGCTTTCCAAAATGATGGGAGGAGGGGGAAACGTAGTTATTTGACAAAGCTAAAATTAAAGTGAGAGTTAACTGTACAGATTTATTTTTTTTCTTTTGTTGCAGGAACTCTGAAGCGTGCTGTGAAGGTGAAGTGCTGTGAAAACTATTAACGTAGAAAAATGGACATGTTGCAGATACTGCATAAAACCACAGAACGCTTGGAGTGTGATCACTGCAGCTTCAGAGGAACGGACTATGAAAACATACAAATTCACATGGGCACCATACACCCAGAGTATTGTGATGAAATGGATGCTGCTGGTTTGGGTAAACTTATATTCTATCAAAAAAGTGCAAAACTGTTTCACTGCCACAAATGTTTCTTTACCAGCAAGATGTATTGCAACGTGTATTATCACATCACAGCACAACACGCAGCACCAGGGAAATGGAACGAGGAGCAGAAAGGACAGGTAGAAGGAGGTTCAGATTCCTCCAAAAAGAATGGTGCTGCGGAGCCCCAGAAATCTTCCCCTTCCCCTGAGTCGCTCAAACCTGCCCTTTCTCCTGAAGTCCCCAAATCTGAATCCAAGCTTCAGAAATCATCAGTGTCCCCAGAGTCCCAGAAGTCAGCTCAGACATCTTCCTCTGAGCTGGAGAAGTCAGCCCAAATCATGTCCTCAGATTCAGAAAAGTCAGTTCAGGCTGTGTCTCCAGATCTGGAGAAATTAGTCTCAGCTGTGTCCTCAGACTCAGAAAAGTCATCCCCTGATGCATCCCCAGACCCACAGAAGCAGTCCCCTGATGCATCCCCAGACCCACAGAAGCCAGCCCCTGCCGTGTCTCCAGACCCACAGAAACCAGCCGTGGCTGTGTCTCCGGAGCCCCGGCACCATTCCCCTGCTGTATCGCCAGAGCCCCGTCGCCATTCCCCAGCAGTGTCTCCAGAGCTTCGTCGTCATTCCCCTGCTGTGTCACCTGAGCCCCGTCGCCATTCTCCGGCCGTGTCTCCAGAGCCCCGTAGATACTCCCCGGGTGTGTCACCAGAGCCAAAGAAACCTACTCCGGCTGTGTCCCCTGAACCACGAAGGTATTCCCCAGCTGTGTCTCCAGAGCCTCGGAGGCATGCTTCTCAGATGCGTAGGCCTGCTTCTGCTTCTTCTCCTGAAAGCCGGAGGCCTGCTCCTGCGGTTTCGCCAGAGTCGTGGAGACCTGGGCCTCCTGTTTCCCCTGAACCCTGGAGATCTGTGCCTCATGAGATGCAGAAGTCTTCCACAGTTTCTCCCTGGGCTCCAAAGGCTTCCATAGAGTCTCGAAGGTCTGCCCCCGAGTCCAGAAGGTCTGGCCCTGTTGCATCACCTGAGTCTAGGAGGCTTGTATCTGACTCGTGGAAATCGACGTCCTTTTCTGAATCCCAGAAGTCCACTCTTGTTTCTACTGAGCCATGGAAACCCATCTCTTCTGTTTACCCAGAAGGCTGGAAACCCGTTCTGTCCCCTGACACATGGAAGCATTCTTCCTCTGTTTCTCCTGAGCTTCGGAAGCCTAGTCATGCCGTTTCCTCTGACTCTTGGAAGTCTTCTTTCTTTCCTGAGGTCCGTAAGCCTGCTACTTCGGTGTCTCCTGAATCTTGGAAACTCTCTGAGTCCCGGAAATCTATGTTTTTTTCTGAAACTCAGAAGTCTTCCTCTGCTGCTTCCTTTGAGGTTCAGAAACGAGCCCATTTCCCTGAGCCTCGGAAAAGAGCTCTGTTCCCAGAGTCACGTAAATCTAATCCTGCTGTTTCTACTGATGTCCAGAAACGTGCTGTCTTTTCTGAGACCCAGAATAAGGTGTCTGCTTCTTTTGCTTCTACTGAAGGCCAAAAACATGCCTTATGTTCTGAAGCCCAGAAGTCAGCTCTTGTTTCTCCTGAGATCCAGAAGCATGCCCTATTTTCTGAAACCCAGAAACTTGCTGCCATTTCCCCTGAACTTCAGGACCATACTTCCTTTTTGGAGTCTCAGAAGTCAACTTCTCCTGAGATTCAGAAACACGGTTTCTTTGCTGAGGCCCATAAACAGGCTCATTCTGTTTCTCCAGACGCACAGAAACAAGCTCTTTTTCCTGACTCCCAGAAATCTGCTGTATGCCCTGATATTCAAAAGCAAGCTGTATTTTCTGAGATGCAGAAACCTGCTGCTTCTATGTCCTCTGATGTCCAGAGACATACTGAAACTACTGTAGCTTCTGAAATCCCGAAAAACATCCTGTTTTCTGAGTCCCACAAATGTGTTCCAGGTTTTTCCTCTGAGCCCCAGACACCCAGTGAGTCTGGGGAAAGTGACTTTCTTTCTCACACTTTAGATGATCAGAAACCACTGGATGACTTATTCTCACCAGATGAACAATCCATATTAGCCAAAGAGTCACCTGAAGACATGTTGTACTCGTGCCCAAAAAAGAAGCCCAAGAAGGAAAACCAGGACAACTCAGACTCTGAACTGAATAGCAGCGAGTGTGGAAAAGCAGAGATGGACTCGATGGAGATGAAGGAGCAAGAATCCAACAGTGACCAAGAGCAATATGATATGGAGTCCTCTGATTACAGAGAGAGCAAAATAGATGCAACTACTCCCACTCAGCCGCAGTGTGTTCTTCAGTTTACCGAAGAGAAAGAGGCTTTCATTTCTGAGGAAGAAATAGCAAAGTATATGAAGCGTGGCAAGGGAAAGTATTACTGCAAAATTTGTTGCTGTCGTGCAATGAAAAAAGGAGCCGTCTTGCATCATTTAGTCAACAAGCATAACGTTCAGAGCCCGTACAAATGTAAAATATGTGGCAAGGCTTTTCTCTTGGAGTCCCTGCTTAAAAACCACGTTGCTGCTCATGGTCAAAGTTTGTTGAAGTGTCCTCGTTGTAATTTCGAATCAAATTTTCCCCGAGGCTTTAAGAAACACTTAACCCATTGCCAAAGCCGTCATAACGATGATACACCTAAAAAACACTTGGACAGCCTTGAACCACTTGAAGAACAAATTTAACTTGTATTTTTCCTCGTGTTAGAAAAGCTGAATTGACGACAGTGTTCAAAAGTGTTGCTGTATGTTAACCGAGTAGTTTAGCTGATCTGACAAGTCAGAAGATGCATGGTTTGTTGTACAATGTTTAGCTTGTCTTATAGCTGTTTGACTGAAATTATTTACTTTCAAAAGTCATTTTAAATACACGTCCATGTCTTTTTATTCCCCATCAGTAGAGTCATATTTTTTTGGATGTACTATGTTTTTGAAACCAAAATGGATACAAACTAGTTTTGTAAAGATTTGTAAAACGTACAGGCAATTAAGGACTGGAGTGGCAAGCAACCCATGTATTTCTGTGAAGAACGATCTTGGTTTTTTGCATTTGTTAGATGTCTTATTTTTAAAAATGTTTTTATCAAATTTTTAAGATGAAATTTCTTACCAAATTAGAAGTGAATGAGCCAGGCACGAGAAACTACCAACCCTTCTGGAATAACTTGGCCCCGAGGTTGTAATTGAGTGTGTAGTCATTTGTTGGAAATTACTTGCACTCAATTCTGTCTTTCTTGTCTCAGTTTTAGAAGCATTGAGGTACTTATTTTGTGATTATGTACTTTGGCCATGTTTTAAGCATGAACTACTATACATTAAATTTGATGGATTAACGTCAGACTACGTATAGCTCAACATTTTCTCTTGATAATTCTGATGTTTGTAATGTCAGGAAAAAATACATTTCTTGTATCTGGTGAAATGTTATGCTTTAATCTTTTAACAATAAAAGAAAACACCCAAACCTGGCATTGGCCATTTCTCTTTTCCTCCAAAGCTAGAACAGAACTTTTCATATTCAACACATTGCCTTTGGCAGCAGAAGATGCCAAGTTACCCTAGGGTTCAGCTCTGAATACTTCACATAAGCGCTTCATAATTCAGCGGGAGCGTGAATTATAAATGGAGGTAGTATGAAGAAGGTTTCATTTTCCCTAGGCTAAATTATGGGTGGAATGAAGCAGCTGTAAATGTTGCTTTAGAATTGGAAGGTGGTAGTATTAAAAAAAACAACCAAACAAGAAGCTATTGGACTGGAAAATCTCCATGTGTATGCTCTCATCAGTGTGATGTGATTGAAGCCTGTGTTGAGCCTGCTATCTTGTGTTTCAAGAATTCTGGAAAGGAGGAAAAAAGCATTTAAGGCTTTATACTTAAGATGTCTTCTTGTTGTCTGTTGAGAGCAAGCTTTCTTGCAAGGTGCTCTTAGAGAGGAGCAATTGTACTCTATCCTGCCAATTGCAGTGCCATCCACTTATTTCCATGGGCTCAAGACTAGAATTCTAGGTTGTTTTTCTTCCTATGAGTAACTACAGAGAAATCTAAGGTAAGAGTTCATTGATCTAGCTCTTGACTACTAAAAGCTCTGCTAGTTTTACTTTGTGTAAAAGCTGCCTTCCTCCTCATCTGTGATTTAATCAGTCTTGGCACAGCCATTTGGTTAAAAATATGCTGTATGCCATTGGAGTAACAGGAAGAAGTCAAGGAAGGATTTGTTTGACTTGAAAATGGTATGGCTCATGGAAGACTGAAGGGCGTTTCTGGTGTGTGTCTTTGGTGTTCAGACTGCTGTTTCACCATACACACTAGTAGTTCTGAGGTCCTTAAGATGCATAGGAGGATCTGATGGGATTGAGTATAGCATATTGTGTCACCGCAACTGTCCCTGAGCTCATACATAATATTTTAACAAGGGTAGAAGAAAGGAAGAAGTTGAACTGCTTGCAATTGTGCTGCTGTTACAACCTGGTCTGAAGAGATTTCCATCTAAGTAAGTTGTGGTCAGATAATTGCACACACAGCTTTTGATATTTGCTTTCCATGGGGAGAGAGGTTGATGGAGGAAGTATCAGAGCTAGATAAATCACAACTTAAAACTTGGAGAATGGAGGTGAGTGTGTGGGACTGAGAAGGAAACAGATTAATGTGTTGGGGTTGCAGCAGAATTCCAACCTATCTATGTATAGTTTGCAGTAATCTGAAAAAAAAAGTGATTGTTTTTAAGGTACATAACATACGTGAACAGTTCCTGGTGCATGTATGATACTTGGCATTTTCTTTTGTATAGGTTTATACAATGTAGTTTAGAGTGTACTAAAATCAGGCAAACAAAATGGTTTCCGATGGATTTCTTAGTCAAAGGAGAAGTCCAAAATGTGCTTTTTAACTACAGGCACAACCAAGCTGGGTTGCCTCTTGGACATGGATCAGTTGTCTCTAGAGGTCACAATCATGTGCATCCTATGCATAATTAACACTGAAAATTATATAGAAAATATCAGTAAGTTTTCGGTGTATCTCGCAAAACTAACAAGGCTCAGAAGTGTCTTTGCTGCTGCTATTTGTACATAACTAAGCTGAACGCATTTTGAGGCTTTCTGCTTGGTATGTCCTGCAGACTGCATTTCAATGTAGGAAGACTTAAGGGAACTGGAAGTCAACAAACGAAAAAACAAGTAATCCCCACGATGGCACAGAAATCGTGAAGGTTAGTTTTCTCTGCTTCCCAGCTGTTGGGAAACACTTGGTTGTTCTTTTTTTCTGCAGTAACAAACAATGCATGTTGATGTCAGTCAGCATAGTACAATCATTTCCCAACTTTGGTGCATACGCTCAGTTTGTAGTTGGGTACAGCACTCATAGCAACCAACATTCAAATTCTCTGGATTTTCTTGCAAGAACTGTTACTTTTCTCAGTAAATATTTTAACTTCCTTCAGCATTACCCAGGAGTACCTAAATGTCTGTCCTGGTAGATCAGCTCTAGATTAAAGGAATCATCTGGGGTACAGCACTGCAACAAGAACATTTATATAATGCTAATGATTCTTGTATTAATGAGCAAGTAATTGTGGGGAAAAAAAAAAAAAAAAACAACACTTTTTTTTTCTAACTGTGACCATTCAGGATTCAATAATTCAATGTTGCAATAGACTGTGTGTTCTCCATGATCCCCTGTTCTGAGAAGGGGCCTCTAAAAGAAGTATTTATTTTCCATCCTTTTAATAGAAGCCAAATCAAAGTAATTTTTGCTTATTTTTATTGTCTGACATATTTGGCAGACTATTTTCGTTTTCCCAGCTGTACAATCACGACATTAGATCTATTTATTTTATTTCATTTTTATTTTTTACCACCAGCGAAGTGCTGTCATCTCCACATGCCTTGTCAGGGTAATATAACGACAGGCCCTCTCTGGAAAAGAAGTAGCAGTCTCTCCCCTGCCCTTTCAGTACACCATCACCACCTTTCTTCTGTCCACTTTGCAGTCATACAGCCTTGTGGCAACGCAGAGCAGTTTGCTGATTCTGCTGGAAATTGGCTTCTGTTCCCTCGTGTTGTGGAGCAAGGGCAGCCTGCTGACCCAACTTGCCTTGCAGCTGCAGGCCTCCATTGCACTGGATGCTAGGGATGTTTCTTCTCAAAACAAAGGACTGGGACAGAAGGGACAAAGAGCTCACATGGGCTTATGGCAATGCTGGAACTACGTCTGAATCCTGGACCGCATGGTGAGCAGCTTGCAGGAGTGTCCTAGCAGCTTGGCTGTGTGATTTTCTCACATCTACTTTCTCTGTCAGTTGCTTGTTGGATTGGTCTTTTCCTTCAGTGCCTCCACCTTCTTAGTCTGTATCTCACTGTACACTCCAGGCAAGATACTTCTTATGCCCTGTGAAAGAGTGCCAAAACCATAAGTTATAATCCCAGGCATAATGGATACATTATGTATACCTGCTTAGAGTCTTATTAGCTGAACCCTGAGCACTGGCTTCCCAGCTGAGCCTTGTATTGGTATTGGGAACTTGTTGCCTGATTACCTGCCTCAAATGCTCATAGCATCTGGCACAGGCTGCCCAGGGAGGTGGTAGAGTCACCATCCCTGGAGGTGTTCAAGAATCGTGTGGATGTGCACTAAGGGATGTGGTCAGTGGGCACGGTGGGGGTGGGCTGGGGTTGCACTGCATGATCTTAGAGGTCTTTTCCAACCTTAATGATAGTGTCATTCTATCGAAAAGCTAATAAAGAAAGGGAGATCACAACCTTTGTTATCTTAGAAAAAAACATTGGGAAGGAGTGGAAAATAAAAGACATGAGCAGCATGGGATAGGAGACACCACAGGAAAAGTAACAAGGTGAAACGAAGCCTGCATCAAGTGTGTGCAATATGCACAAATGTTTGCAGCATGGCCAACAAGCTGGAGGGACTTGAGCTACATGTGGTCTCAGGGCAATGCTGTTGGAATAACTGAAGAGAACTCAAAGCTCCTTCCATTCTCTCAAATACATGCACTCAGCAATACCATTGCTGCAGATGTAAGGCAGCCCACTGGTATGCTGTGCTGGTTTGTTCCAGAGAGCCAAGAGTGACCAGGTGAGGATGTTGGGGCAAATCAGCTGTAGCTGATACATCTCAGTGTGTCAGTGACACGTATATTGGTGGTGCAGCTTCACAGATGGGACAGGAGGCTTAACATGAAGAGCATATGTGCACTAAAGAGACAGGGACATGACCTACCTGCTGTAGGTCGCGTTTAGGGGATTACTTCTCGTCTTAATGCGTGCACCATTCCCTAACTTCTTATTGTTGAACAGCTCTCCTGTGTGATTCCCAGAGCAGAAAGAAGTCTGTAAAAACTTTTGGCTGTAAATTTCTTTTTAAGGACCAGAATCATTTGCAGGTGTCTGGGTCTGCGGTTAAACAAAGCATTCTGCTGTGGTGCAGACTGGGCTTTAACAGCTGGAAGGGGCAGAGCAAATCAGGGCTGAATGGTGGCTAGGAACTACACACTGCTTAGCAAATGAGCATGCACATATCTGTGCATGGCCTATATGGACCAAGAGATTATTTCCTGGATGAATCCACTGCCAGAAGTTGCCTCAGGTGCCCTCATCTGTGATCGGTGGGCCGTCTGTTAAATGAAATGCTTTCTGTGTTGCTGTAAGGCATAGCAGCACCCACTTGAATGGTCAGTGCTGTTGCAAACCATTCACTGCATCAATTTGTGATTTCTGTAAAGGTTAAATCATAGAACCATTCAGGTTGGAAAAGACCTCTCAGATCATGCAGTGCAACCCCAGCCCACCCCCACCATGTCCACTGACCACGTCCCTCAGTGCCACATCCACGCAGTCCTTGAACACCTCCAGGGACGGTGACTCTACCACCTCCCTGGGCAGCCTGTGCCACTGCCTCACCACTCCTCCCTGAAGAAAGAGTCCAACATTAGCACTCTGTCAAATACTGTTTTCCTCTTGTTTCTGCCATGTGCCCTGTCCACTGCTCTTCTTCCACTTCTAAAACAACATTGTGCTTTCAAAGTCAGCATATGAAATAATAGGCAATGTAGGGCATTGCCTTCTTCTAAATAAAAGCAGTATCTTGGCTATGTGCAGGTGGGGCTTGGCACGAAGGATCAGAATGAATCTTGCTGGTATGCATGAGCATGTGAGGTAGAGATGTGTTGAGCAGAAACTGACATGTGTGTGCAAATGAGATGTGGCTTTCATAGGTATCACTTGTTAAGATGTGAGAGATTTTGTCATGGCTCTCCTTCATGTCTGCTTTCCTGCGATTTTAAAGCCAAGATAAAGTTCAGAACTGAAGGCTGAGCAGCCTTTAGGCCATAATACATTTTTTTAGACACCTGTTCCTAAGAAACTTCATTCGACCTGGACTCAGCAGGAAGCAGAGCAAGGCACCAGCTCTGTCCCCAATGTCCCAACCTCTCCTGCCCCGCTGCAGCCCCTCGTCTCCTGCTTTAGCTGTGGCTGCTCCGTTCAGCTCTTAGAAGCAGAGCTGCACCAGCTGCGGAAGTACAATTGAAGTGACGGGTGGACGAGGAGAGATAAAAGCAGCGGCAGTGATGGTGCTGCACTGCTCTCGGTGTTACACCGCACCGAGTGCTGCTTTATCCCATCTGCTGCCCCGAACCCCTTTCTGGACAAACGATCCATTAGAGGGAGCTGCAGAGCAACTTATCAGTAGATGTGCTTCAGGGCGTAGTTTTTAAACCTATTAAACACGCATATGGAATAACAGCACGTCAGCAATAGGTTCAGTAATGAGCTCTGAGCTTTCCTCTTCATTGTGGTGAATCAGTTTTGGCCCTACAGAGACCAACCACCCCACCGCTGTACCCAGAGCCCACGTTTTAAGGCACTTGTTTATTTTCTTTGACACCCCTCCTTGCTGTGCGCACATCCCGTTCCCACAGCACGTGTGTTATTTATACTGGTATTTCAAAGATAGATGTCATCCCCGAAAAAACAATCTGGTGACAGCGCTGAGGGCAATGGAAGGCCCAGACCTGGGAATTCTGAGGCACTATTCGACTTCCGGAGACAAAAGCTGTTTACTTTACATACTGTACAGTACAAACATGCCCCCAGACTGCTGTCCTGCATTAGCTTGTATCAACAAGCAGGGAGGGCCTGGGCCTGCTCCAGCATTCTCTCTCCTCACACTCATTTGACGGGGGCAAGCCAAATGGTCAGTTTGGCCTTGACACAGCTGTACTGTCACTGAAAGCAAGGGGAAACCCAGAGGCAACACCTCTGCCATGGCAACCTGAAACCTTCCTGCTTTGCTTATGGACAAAGGAAAAAAAGAAAAAAGAAAGAAAGAAAAAAGAAAAGTGCCGAGCTCTCTTGCTTTCAAACTTCTTTAGCAATTATTCCACATTAAGCAACAGGAGGGAGAATTCTGAAGACTTCCATCATTAGATCTTCTGAAGCATTGGTAAGAAATCCCATGTCCCATATCAGAAGCCCAGGTGAAACTGTAGGGCTGTTTCAGTTTCCAGAGCCACAGGATGGCGGAGGCTAGCAGGGCCCTCTGTGTTGCTGTGGCCCACACTTCTCCAGCAGGACCACACAGAGCAGGGTGCCCAGGGCTGCAGACAGGTGGCTGCTGGAGATTCCCAAGGAGGAGGACTTGTTTTTATACTAAAAACCATGTTCTTTATATTGCAAACAATAAATACAAAACAAGGCCACATCACTTAGAAGCAAATGTTCTTTTAGCAGTGATGTCCTACCGCGGGACAGGCTGACAAAATGAGTATGACAAATGATGTGGGGCGGGACCGCTGGCACGGCCTTCTCTGCAGCCTTGAAGCAGCAAGGAAGGGTTTGCATACCTCCGCATTTGCAACACAACTGGAATGATTTATCTCCTCTGCGCTGTGTCAGGACATTTATGTCCAAACAGCTGAAGTGAAGATTCCAGTTTGGCTGATAAATCACACAGAACACGAAAACCCCACCACTGGCGTGCCCAGCAGCGCTGACATTGCTGTGTCGCAGCCCAGCCGGGCATCCTGCAAATGCAGGGCAGGCACTTGGGGTGGTGCGGGCGTGGGTGGGACTCTGCCAGGGGACCCCACTGCTGAGCACAACCTTGGGGCTTCCCCGAGCTGTCCAGCACTGTGATAGCTGCTGGCTGGGCTGTGCTTATCCTGCAGCTGGCCGCTGGGTTGTCTGCATACAGGCTGGCTGCTGATGAGGTGCCATTGGGTTTATTTAATTAAAGAAGGGGAAAAAGAATATCACCGGGTAATTGAGTTTAAACTCAGTGGTTTATGAGAGAAAATGCCAAAGTTAATTACAGTCACCATCTGTCTCAAAACACCCTTCCTCTTTAAATACCTCCAATGTTGTTGGTGTTTTAATATTGTTTTGAAGTTTGCTCCAGTGGGGAGGGCTTAAATGAAATGATTTTGTCCCCCAGAATCTCCAGCAGCCAACAGAGCGGAACAGTGACCTTACGGCATGGCTTCTGCAAAGGAAACATGGCTGTGGCTCCAACCGCAGTGAGCTCAGCTCTGTGCAGGAGCGTGTTTTTTTCCCGGGACGTATTCAAGGAGATCTTTGCGGATGTGTTTCTGCAAGGAGCAAGCTCCAACCAGGAACAGCGTTCCTTTCCCCAGCATCTCCTTTCCACTCCCTGGCCGTCCTGCAGAGTGCAGCTCTCCTCACGGTATTTACACTGCCATGAGTGTGTTCTGATACACGAGATATGGGGCACCTTGGGACAGTCCCCCAGTCCACCTCTAAGACACAACCTGGGGGAAAAGCACAGCATTTACCTCACAAAGCTCACGCTGCACAGCCGGGCTCCCTGCCCTCACCAGGAATGCCCTCACGGTGCTGCCTTGTCTCCAGGAGGTGCTGAGGTACTGAAGTTAGTGTTGCGATGTCAGACTCGTGGTGGATGCAAGGTGGCTGTGGGGCTGGCAACAGGAAAACCAAACCTGCTTGATTCAATTATAAGCCCAACTGCCTCTTTACGTGCATGCTCTATGAAACGTTCATTAGCTGGCAAATGAGGCAGTGTTGCTGACTGAACGTGCAGGGGAACATATGAACTCATGTGTCCTGTGAATGCAAAGAAAGCACGAGGGAGATCTGATCTACTTCTGGAAGGGAAAATTCAACATCCTTCTTCAAAGAGAAACAACATCCCTTACTCTTGATAAGGAGGCTGTGCTGCTACCAGTCAAACAGTGACTGCTCCTTGAAGCCTCACTGCACTTACAGCTGGGATAAAATCTGCCCTAACGGGACCAATACAGAATTAGGCAATAAGATTAGAGATTGTTCTCAGATCAGTCCACCAGGATTAGCCAGGCTTTGTTCCATGGCAACTCAGCTAAGAATAATTAGAGCTGCAAACAGCGCTGTTCCTGTTTCTTGGGTGGAGCACAGAGCTGCCGTTCTCCAAATGCTGTTGTTGGTGTGTTTGTCTGTTCTGAAGTGTCCCTGCTGCCGTGCTGCAGCTGTTTGGTTGGAGCTGGTACTTTTACAACTATAGGTGATGCATACAGAGTTCAAAATCCAGCAGACGTGCTGAGTTCATCAGCACGATGGTATGATTGTGTTTCCACATTATTTCAGTGGGACATGATTTATGGCACTGGCAGTTCAGGGTGATTTCTGCCCCTGCTCTGAGTCACTGGGAGCATGAGAGGCATGAAGGAAGGCATGAGACATGGGCTGGGTGCTCCTCATGCAGGCTGGTCATCTGCGGTATGGCTCAGCTGGAGAGGGAGCCCAGAACGCTCCTCTCATTCACACTGCAGTGCTCACACAGTGGTCCTCTTCCTGGAGCTGCTCAGCTGGGCCTGGGGAAGGGAACCATTGCAGGTGAGGATTTTGGCCAGAAAGAACCCTGAGAATTTCATAAGAATCATAAATCAAGCCTTTCTTTATATTACTTTTTTATTACTATTTTAGTGGAGTTCGTCCTCTTCTCCCAAGTAACAGTGGTAGGATGAAAAGTAATGGCCTCGAATTGCACCAGGGGAGGTTCAGGCTGGGTGTTGGGCAGCATTTCTTCTCAGAAGGAGTGGTGCTGCACTGGTACAGGCTGCCCAGGGAGGGGGTGGGGGCCATGAAGGTGTTCAAGAACTGTGTGGATGTGGCACTGAGGGACATGGTCAGTGGGCATGGTGGGGGTGGGCTGATGGTTGGACTGGATGATCTGAGAGGTCTTTCCAGCCTTGATGATTCTACGATTCTGTAATTCTACCTCACACTGTAATATGTTTTTATTTCAAATGCCTCTGCCTCCCTATCCTGTGCTTGGAGACTATTGTGCTTTCCCAGTCAACTAACCTAAGTGTGAATCATGTCACACATTTGATTACGGTGGTGTAGTTATTTGGACAGTGATGACCAGTGTGTGTTTAACAGCCTCACTGCAGGCAGCACCAAATACACAGGGCTCAGGAGGCACTTAACTGTGTATGCAAAACTGTAGAAAAGCACTCTGGTAGGAAAAAAACACCACATTTGCTGGGTTCTGTTTTAATGTGTATTTCCAAACTACCTTTTCTTTTTTCTCTTTAAACCAGCCTAGGATCCAGAAGAAGGCACAGGGACACCATATTTGTGGCAGTGTCTCACTCATCAGTCCCTGCAGGGCAGAGCTGTGCAACTGAACCCCTGTTCTGCCTCTCCTCACCTCATGCTCGCTGGTGTTAATGCAGCAGCTGACACTGCTCTGGGCACCCAGGAACCTCTGTCCACAGAGTCCTGGTGGATGGGGAGAGCAGAACGCATTCCTTCTGGCATTAGCTATCGGGCCAGATCCTGTTGTCCAGGCTCCCCTGTCAGTTCTGCCAGGGAAGGCTTGGCCTAGCAGAGTCCCTGCATCTGTAAAGTCTTCAAATATGTAGTTTCATTGAAAGCTGTTCTGGAGAGCCCATTTATTTTTAAAATAAAATAACAAATAAACATATAATTTGTGCTTATGATTGTGTAGGGACTTTGCCTTTGAAGACCATAGACGCATAGCAAACACCTTGCAGAGATGTGGCAGATGGTCTCTATGGGCCATGACAGTTGGAAACTTAAATGCAAGTTTGCTGAGAGCCTGAGTCTCTGACTGCAGCCACTGGGCTGTCATGGATTATCCATACATGTCAGAGCTGCCATGTGCAGTGTGTTGGGCAGAATACTTGACCAACCTGGAAACTCCTCCAGCCCTGTGGTACACCAGAAGACTGGTACATGCGAGCTGTGATGCTGTAGCTCTCATGTACCATCAGATTTTCTTGTTCCAGCAGCAGTACTGCTATGGGGCACACTTTTTCCATGAGGGAAAATACACCTTGCTTCCATCTGTTCCCATTTAAACAAAATTTTTAAACAAAAATAGCACAAAGACTCTCCTTCCCTAAATTACAAGTGTTTATTCAATGCTTCATGCTCTTTTTGCCAGGCTCATAAAGAACACCTCCTTTTTAATGCTTTGCAGGAGAGCACTGATTCTTTTTCCAGGGCTGATTTAATCTGTATATATTGCAGGCTGATATCCTGCAGATGTTTGGCTACATTCTGATAAACGAGCCCTAGTGAACCACCCTGGGAATTTTATCATAAGCCTCTGAGGAAAAAAATGTCCATCCCACGGGATGTGTCAGGGGTCAAGCTGAAATTGTCAGGACCTCCTCCTGGTTTTGAAAACAGCCATCATATTAACTTCCATTTACAACAAGTATATAAAGGTTTTTGTCAGCAGTTTGTCCTGTTATTTATGTGCTGGTAGGGTAACTAATTATTACAAGTTCCATACACTGCTAATCTTGCCATAATGGTATTTCTAGTATGACAACTTTCATCTGCTGACTAAACAAGCAGTGTCTTGCCTTTTCTCAGCGTGGCTCCAAGTCAAAACCACTTCACTGGGATTTCAGACCATGAAGGCTTGTCTGCGCAGCCTTTGCACCAGTGCAATCAGGCAAGTTTTAGTTAAAGCAGTGCAGCCCCCAAGCGTGGGTCCTTAAGTGCTCATATCAGCACAGCCCATGGGAATAAATCTGTGGCAGCAAGCAGCCCAGGCTAGGATAGCTGCACAGACCAGCTGTCCTGGTCTGACTGAGACAGTCTCACTATTTTCACCAATGTACAGCAAGCAATGTTCTAATATATCACCACCAAAACAGTTCATAGAGGGCTCTGGAAAAAAGTATGAAGCAGTTTGTGCTAGGGACAGGGTGTTAAAGCCACAAAGATGTGAAAACAAGGGTTGAAATAGATACAGCAAACAATGAAGATGACATTTAGAATCACACAAAAGTGTTGTCATTCACTGTGAGTATCAAGTGTACTTCTTCAATCTGTCCGATCTAACATAAACAGTGCATACATCTGAAAGCACCTCTATCAAAACATTACAGATACTCATCTCGCCTTGGGGAGATGATAAGGGGAGAGAGCAAATGAGGTATGACAGCTGCTGGAGGCATCATTTAGTGCATGGTTAGAAGGCATTCACATTCCTCTCTGATGAGCATGGTGAAAACATACCTAGGATAGCATAGGTGAGATAGGATGGGATGATGCCGGTCACAGTTAACAACTGAAGCATATTCACATTAAAGTTGCTTTCTCAAAGTATTTTCTCCGTGTTTTTCAAAATGTTTTTTGTTCAAAATATGCAAGTTCAGCGTGAACAACAACACCATAAAAAAAGATGTAACATTTAAAGCTTCACTTTGGATGATAAATTTATTGGAACAAATGTGAATGTTTTTATTGCCACTATCATATTTAAAACCAAGTCTTCCTTCTGTCTGTTTTGTTGCTTTTTTTTTTCAATCTCATAGCAAGCTGTTATGGTTCAATCCCCCATCCTTTCCCAAACATACACAGCATTAAGCCAGCAGAGTCCCTGCATGAATCCCCATTTGAAGGAATAATTTTGGTTCAAATTGAAACTCTTTCAGGGAATCCTAGAGACAGTTTTGAAACAGTTTAGGCTAAATGATCACAAACATGATTTTCTTGGCTGAGTATTGATGAACTCACACGACTTTTGTTCTACCACCCCAATGTGCTACCAGCAAGTAAAGCATCAGGGTTTGATCTGACCCTCACTGAAGATAGGAACCAGGCTGCCATCTGACCTGAGCAGTGACTCTCTGGGCTCTGGCTGGCTCACAGATAATTTCACCCAAAAATAGAGGAGCAAGAACCTGGAATAAAGGCCCTCCAACACCTCAACATGCAGCGTGCTCTCTTCTGCATAGTGTTTCAACCTATTCTGCAGTCTTTTGTCTGTGGTCTGGAGGGAAGTACTTAAAAACCCATCAAACAACAGATTTCAGCAGTTGACCTCAGCAGTTCTTCGGAAGGACATCATTTCCCTGATGCTCATAACCCAGTTACTGGAGAGGACGCAAGCTGGCTGGCGTTTGGCCAGATTGCTGGCTCCTCTGCATATCACTGCAGTCATTCCAGTCCGCTGCCACACGCACCACTGGCAGACTGAAAAAGCAAGGATACGTTCAAGATGCTTCGGTTTTCGTAACATTTTACTAAAGGAGAGCGAACAGTACATTGCTGATCTGGGGATTTAAGAAGCTGCAGTACTTAAGAGACAGATGAGGACATTTTCTGGTAGCTGTTTCTGCACAGGCACTGTTCGTAACAGTGGTAAAGTGCTGTTGATTTTCCTGAGCTTCAGACCCAGCCCACACTCTTGAGATGGCTCTATACTTCCCCTGATGGAGCTGACTGGCACTTACATGAGCAGGACAGTAGGGAGAAATACTGACCTATCCAGGAGGTTAGACATGCCTTGATCTGGCTGTGTGTTTGATGAGTGAGTGTATTTTTGTGAATCCTGCCCTCTTCTACTTGTGCTTATACTCACACAACAAACTTGCTGGGATTCAAGTTCATTAACATAGCAGAAAGCTCTCTCATTGACTTGATATTAAAAAAATGAGGCACAACTACGTCAACAGAAATGTATTACATGTCATCAGAATATGGTGGGGCAGTATTTCTTATGGAGATAAAGGAGGCAATGTATTCTATCTTATTTCAATCCCACTCTTACAATGCAGCTGCCTGGTAAATTTTAGATTGCTCTTTATTCTGCATTCCAGCCATCACTTTCTGTGCTTTAGCAGTTTTCTTTGTTAGGACAAGTGCTTGTATTTTCTCATGCATAAATTTAGGCTCCTTACCTGCAGTGCTGGCAGCAGCTAGAATCAGTGGGGATTCACCACTGCTGTTAGACAGGGATATACCCAAGGATGAGTTTCCTCTGTGCAAGGCACCTGGTTCTCACTTAATCAGCACTCCAAGGGTCACCAATGGCACTGTCACAGAGTCATTTGCTCTGGCTGAACAGAAGGCCTGGGACAGAAACAGCCAAGGGATTACATCAGAGCATTGTTGGACCTGTGTCAGAAATGCCCATGTATGTTAATTATTTCATATATCCAGTTTGAGATACTGAGGATTCAGCTTTTGGAGCAGCTGGCATTTGACATTTTCTCTAATCAAGCCAGGTAACCCAATGTAAGCCTTGTGGGAAAGATTTTTTCTCAGCTTCTTTCTGGGACTCAAAATACTGGAGAGAAAAAAATCCTGGTCTGGGCTCCTCACCTGTACTCAGAGTGGCCAAGAGTGCGAAGGAACTGCATTTACAGAAGATGGTTTACTCAGCTCTAAGCTGGAGCATGTTTCCAGAAAATCATAGAACCACAAAACATCCCGAGCTAGAAGAGGTCCACAAGGATCATCAAGTCCTACACCTGGCTCCATGCAGGACCACCCAAAAATCAAACTCCATGTCTGAGAGCATTATCCAAATGCTTCTTGAACTGCAGTAGCTTGGGGATATGACCACTGCCCTAGGGAGACCCTTTGACGATGTCTCCCATAACATCCTTGTAGGTCAGTTTAAGAAATGTGGGACAGATGTGTGGACAGACAGGTGGACTGAGAAAAGCCTGAATGGCAGAGCTCGGAGGGTTGTGAACAGTGGCACAGAGTCCAGTTGGAGGCATGTAATCAGCAGTGTTCCCCAAGGGCTGGTGTTGGGTCTGGTCTTATTTAACAGCTTAACCTGGATGAAAGGATAGAGTCCACCTTCAGCAAGTTTGCTGATGATAAGAAGCTGGGACAAATGGCTGATACACCAGAAGGCTGTGCTGCCATTCAGCAAGAGCTGGACAGGCTGCGGAGCTGGCAGAGAGAAATGTTATGAGGTTCAACAAGAGCAAGTACAGAGTCCTGCAGATGGGAAGAAATAACCACATGTATCAGAACAGGTTGGGAGCTGACCTGCTGGAGAGGAGCTCTGCAGTGAAGGATCTAGGAGTCCTGGTGGACAACAGGTTGGCCATGAGCCAACAGGTTGGCCTGGTAGCCAAGAAGGCCAGTGGAATCCTGGGGTGCATTACAAAGAGCATGGCCAGCAGGTCGAGGGAGGTGATCCTCCCCCTCTATTCCGCCCTGGTGAGGCCACATCTGGAATACTGTGTCCAGTTCTGGGGTCTTTAGTTCAAGAAAGACAGGGAACTGATGGAGAGAGTCCAGTGGAGGATCATGGGGATGGTGAAGGGCCTGGAGCATCTCCCGTATGAGGAAAGGCTGAGACACCCTGGGGCTGTTCAGTCTAGAGAAGTCTGAGAACATACGCAGCCCATTTTTTCAGACAATTGTAACCTGGATACAGGCAAAAGCACCATTTCCCGTCCAACTGCCATTCCTTCCTGCTGAGGATGGTGACACTGCAACCTTTACATATTTATTGACATGAAGTGTCCCTTGGTGTTCTGCTGTAGTGACTGACCTCCCACAGCTGACAAGAAAAGTGGCCGCCTCTTCCCCCTCCAAACATTTCATTAAATCAAGCTGAAGTCAGAATGGAAAATTTCAGACCATCCGTTTAAAGTTATAAACAATTGAAACCAAGGTTATTTTCTGGCATGAACTTTCAACCATGACTATAGTAATCAGGTTTCATTAAGTTTCTTTAAGC
This sequence comes from Odontophorus gujanensis, assembly GCA_013399175.1. Classification (NCBI taxonomy): domain Eukaryota; kingdom Metazoa; phylum Chordata; class Aves; order Galliformes; family Odontophoridae; genus Odontophorus; species Odontophorus gujanensis. The sequence goes on along the minus strand of VXAB01002555.1, from coordinate 412,096 downwards.
TATGTTCCTTTTTTTATCCACAGAAATATTTGCAACCTAGGGCTACAAATGCAATGGAAAAGGAAAAACAAACAAACAAACAAACCCAACAAACCAACAAAAAAACAACACAAAGCTTCCCTTGCTGAATAGATGAACAGGAAGAAAATACTCTCCAAGAGCCAAAAAAAAAAAAGAGGTACTGCTCACTTCTAGGCCTCCAGCCTGTGTGACTGCCTATGCTTACAGAAGCTACCTGCTTTCAGGTGGCATGTAGGCTTGCTGCTGCCCTTGGCAGCAGATTGCTTTCATCCTCTATCCACAGTTCTTTGACACAAGTATCTGCAGGTTCGTTATGGCCTCAGTGCTGTTAACAGCACAGTCTGCAAATTTTCATGAAGAAAAAAAACGTGTTTTTTTTTTTTTTTTAAATCTTTGGCATTTTTTAGATTTTCCACATACTTGTAGTTATTGCTGCCTAACAGGTGACCTGCAAGGCAGAGCATAAGCTTAAATGCTTTCGTGGCTTTCATGGTTTCACCCTCACCTAGCTGTCAGTTTCCACTGGAGAAAGTCTGCCAGGGTGGGGACGATTCTCTAATTAACCACATCCCCAGTGCATCACCATTAGATAACACAAGGAATTGTGCTCACAGTTTGCTGCTTCATCATGATGTGGTGAGTCATTCCCCATCGGCTGGCACTGGGGCAGCAGAAAATCCTGAACTGAGAGCAGAGATGTGAAGGCGGGTATCATTCCCACAAGGCTTTTTCATACAGTGTGTCTCCCACACTTCTACCACAGCTGAAGGTTTGCCCTGCACTGCCCTGGGAAGTCTGCCCTCCACTCACCTCTCAGTGTTGGAAACGTTGGCACTTGGGTCGACTGCTCAAAGGTGTGTGGTGAAGTGTATATTTCTTGAGCTCAATGGCATCTGCCACCTCATGTGGGCATTAGCTGGCTTCCAGCCTCCAAAACAATAATACCCACTTCCCACTAACTCCTATTTCTGGAGGCAGTCTGACAGCCATGGGGCTGTGTGCCTAGAAGTGGAGAAGCTAGGGTATGTCACCCTGCTTTGAGCGCCACACTCCTCACAGGGGATTAGCTACTCCCTGTGGGATTTCCCATCTGACCACAGCCATCTGCATGCTGCTGCATCATCCCAGACCAGGGCCTGGGCTCCCCCCATGCCTGGGGCACAGCCACTGTGTGTGGGTGTCTCCAGGAGATGTGTCATCTGCCTTGTTTCAGACACCCACCTCCATGCAGGAAGACTTAGCAACCATTTTTGGGTCAGATCACCCTCCAAAGCTGTACTTGAGCAGGACACGTCCACCTCTCTATGTTCAGAAATAAATTTGGAAAAAATATTTAGCTTTACTTCCTCAAAGGGGAACTTGGTTCAGAACTGATTTATTACTGGAGAGGTGTTATCCTTATTCTGTCTTCTCTGTCTGGTAACATAAAGAAAGAGAAGAGAAGCAGATGTTAGCAGTATCTTTCAAAATGGCTCAGAAAATGCAGTATTTCTTGTTTCCCTCTGGAGGAGATTCATGTTGTGAAGTATCTCTGTATTTTTTCCAGCACCAGCATCATTCTGTCACTCACATGTAACCTGTCTACAATAACTGCAACATGATTGATGTAAGACTGTGTGTTTGTTTAGGTTCTGTCACGTGCCAGTTAACAAATATGATGGGTGCACGAAGTACTGGCACCAGAACTAGGTGCTTTGAGTTAGTTCAGGGGCTCAGAATTACTTAATAGGTTGCACTATATTTTATATCATTTCTGCAACACTGTTCTTTACCACTGTAATCCATCATTAGCTTCTCTTCCAAAGATTAACCTCTTCTAGGTGGGTTCACTGGGCCTGTGTTTCCCTGCAAGCACATTCCCTGAAGAGGTGAAGTACTCTTCCAGTGTACTGTATATCTGACAGCTCCTCTCCAAGGAGGTATGCTGACCTTAAGAATTAGTTTCAGTACATGGAAAAATCCTAGATGTTGTGTTTTCTTCAGCCAGGGAGGGTGAGCATTCCTTCCAGCAAGAAATAGTTTTTATGGTTTAGCCCTTGTAGCAGCATGCCTGTTAAATCCATATTAAAGTGTGACCCAGCCATTCTTTGTCAGTATTTCAGAGCCAGATGGCAAGGCCTTATGCTACCCTGCACTGAGGGAAAAGCTACACTTTGTTGTTCAGTGCTGCTTATCAGATGCTCCTGCCCCCCAGCCCCTGCCCCTAGCACTGAGCAGGCTTATCAGCTGTGCAGGAGTTCCCAGTTCTCCTTTGTCTTTATTCACTTTGCTGAAAGAATCCTCTTCCCTCCAAAGGGTGTCTCTTCTCTTGCAGCACAGCCCAGTCTGCTCCAGAAACATGCCTGAAGATGTCTGGATGTGTTACACCTCTGCCAACAGATTGTTCAATGTGTATTCAAAGCCTTCCGATACTGTGTGTGTAATGCAGAGTTTGGTTAAAACTCATGTCCCATCACAAAATTCCACCAACAATGGCCTGGAAATAAAACAATATTTACTACATTTGTGTAGACCGTGCTGAGTAAAAAGATGAGAACTTCAGAGGTGCTCAACTGATGAGAGACGCAGAAGAGAGACTCTAAGGCATGGAGTGGCATGGAGTGCAGAGTGGGACAGGCAGACAAAAGAGGGGCTTGGCCTAGCTGCTGAGTGGGATAATAGTGTCACACTAAAATACAGTCTCCTTGGTAATAGCATGAGTGGTGGAAATGTGGTAGTTCATCACATCACGTTGCCTTTGTCTAGTGCCGAAGCAGCCTGCTGTTCTAGCTTGTCTTTCCAGAAGCCAAAGTCCATAGTGCTGGTTGTAATTTTCCTAGGACATCTTTTCGTCTTTTCTTGTTAATAAGCAAGGCCTATTGAACAATTTTTGCTCCTTATCAAGCTTAAGAAAGGAGGGGTTTTCTTCCACTTTAGGGACATTTGTTTTACTTCTCAGCAGTACTCATTTCCAGTATACTGGCAGGTAATACAGACAGCAGGCTTTAGCAACAGATTTTCTACATCTGAGTCAGGGGATGTACTATGGAAAGAATATAATGTTCTTCAGAAAGAATTAGTGTTAAATTTAGGACATACAAAATGTAAAAATTCTCAAAATAGAGGAGGTGGCAACAGCTCACTACATTATTCTCAGAGAAAATATGGCCAAATTTGCTTCAGCATCTTTGAAGACAACATGCAACGTCTTTGACATATTTCATCATCCTTCTTTTTTGCACCAGTCATGACTTTTTGTCTGAAAGGCTTCATGACTTTTGTAACCTGAATTCCATTATTTCTAATACAAAGAAACAAGGCACTTGAGATGTAGTTCCCCACTGCACAACTGTGTGGAATACAGAAGTCCCATCAGTGGGAATTGGTTTGAAAGATCCGTGCATTTTCCTACGTGAAAAGCCTATCTCTTTTGCTAAGACTTCTAGCCCAGCCTGCTACCATGCTGCTTGTTTGTGGAGGTGGTAGCTATCAGCTGTGGTTCAAGTGAGCAGAACTACTCCAAGCTCATCATCCTCCCACTCCTTGCCATCGTCTTGCTCTTTCACTGGAGGTGGTAGCAGGCCTTTAGCTGGGTAACATCTGAACTGCTTCAAGTACAAGCGACTCCACTTCCAGTCATGGGGTTAGGGAAAATCCCTGGTTTGCGATCTGCTTCATGAAACATGAGAAGAGGACCCAGGAAATGACTGCAAAACAATATTTATAAGAATTGTACAAAGCAACTATTCACATATGTGAGCAAACAACAGCAACAACAACGAAGAAATAACAATAAGAGGCAAACCTTCAGTCTTGTGTCCTTTCTTTGTGGTTATAAATGCAAACCTTTGTGGAACTGCTGTGCAAACAAACTTCTGTGATCATTTGACTAAACATGAAGAGGAACACTGAAAACAGAAGGCTTTTCAAGATACTTCTTGGTTTCTACAATTTTTTTTCTATGTAAGGGGCAACTAAACAACATTTCACAACTCGTTTGTGTTTCTTCTGTACTGCAACCACGACTTTCTGCAGGACCCCTACCTGTGTGGTCCTGTGCTGGGCTCTGAAACACATTGAAGGGAGGCACTGAGACTCCTTCCCTTTCTCTTAAAAAGCCACTCCCCACAGGCATCACCGAAGCCCCTCCCTCACATTCATTCCCCACAGCCCTTACTTAAAATCCCACTTCGCCGTGCTGCCTGGCAGCAGTAACAGTAGGCTATTGCCACTGCTGCCGATTGCACCGACTGCCTTTGTGCTGGCCTTGGATTGCTCCCTCTTCTTTTGTGCTGCCAACAAACTCCAAAGGGCTGGGGCAGTGCCTATCTCCTGCTTTTCTGTATGCCACTTAGCTCAGCAGGGTATAGTTCATGGTGAATCATAGAATCACAGAAACATAGGGGTTGGAAGGGACCTCAAGAGACCATCGAGTCCAACCCCCCTGCCAAAGCAGGTTCCCTACACCAGGTTGCACAGGTAGGCGTCCAGGTGTGTCTTGAATATCTCCAAAGAAGATTCCACACCCCCCCTGGGCAGCCTGTTCCAGTGAAGGCTGTCAAGCAGATAAAGCAAAAGAAATAAAACATACATATACTGCAAAGAAATAATAGAGTCAAACAAGGAAATAATAAAGCCTCATACCTAGCATATTGTACATATTTTTAAATGCTTGCTAATGGAAAAGATCACCATAGAAATAATAATTGTTGCTATTTTTGCCTTGTCTGATCTTTTCATCTATAAATTTCTGAGTGCGCTAATGAAAGACTTAGCACATATCCAAGAACTAGTAATTCCCATCTGGAAAGAATGGGATACTGAGAGAGAAATAATCTAATGCCAACAATGTCCTCATTTGACATTATCACCACAGATCTGGGGGTTAGTTCCCATTTTTAATTATCTAGCACTCTTGGTCTGACAGAATTAGATTATGTTCTCCTCTACCTTCTGATACACGGGCCTGTAGTCACCGTCAGATCTTGGGTGTTTGCTATGGGCATGTACCAGCAAATCTGTAACTTCTAAAGTGACTCAGTCATTGGCTGGAGACGCCTACGTGCTGCTCTGCTTGGCTTTAGCAATAAGGCTAAGTTCGGCTTCAGAGCTGAAGTTGGTAATTTCCTTCCCATCGTACCACACATTTTGCGTGGTAAAATAATTCCTCTCCCTAATTTCTTATTGACAGCGTTAACATTTCAGCTTTCCTTCTGTGTGTTGGCAAGCGTCCCTTCTCTGCCGGAAACAGCCAAGCAATCAGTGTCAGTACTAACACACACCTTTCCCTTAGAGTCAGGCTGCTGGAGCCCCAGAATTCAGTCTTTTTGGTAGGAAGCAGCAAGCTTTTACCTTACTTTCACTAAAATGGGTGATTAGATGACTTTTCATTTCGCCATGCACCAAAGGGAAGAGATAGGAAAGGTATGGACTTTCTCATCTCCCATGTGACAGCAAGGTGAGTGGTTTCCATACCTGTTTTAGAGGTTAGCAACCCTCCAAGAGTCTAACTGCTCTCCCCATTTCACAAGCTAAGAAGATCTCTGTCATCCACGGGTCAGCTCTGAGTCAGCCCTGGGTTTGTGCCATGGGCTTGTGATGAGGAGCCAGGCAGCTAAATAGGCAAAAGGTGCCACAGCCACACCCTTAGCTCAACCTTTTGGTAGCTGTTTCAGTTGGAATTCCTTTTTCATTCTCCCCAGAGCAGACAGTGACTCAGACCCTCTTTGGGCAAGGCAGAGGTTTCACTCAGCTCCGCTTACCAAGCCATGCTGCATCCTTCCTTGTGCCCAGCTGCTGGCCCTGATGCTGCCTGCTCAGGTGGCTCAAAACTGAGAAGAGGAACAAGAAGGAAAAGTGGCAGATGGCAGCTGCAGTAGGACCAGATCAGGAGGCCTTACCTCCTTGGGACAAGCAATATTAGAAGCTGTGTTTTATTCCTGGCTGTGCTGTGGTTGGCTATTTATAAAGTGTCCCTGTGCAGTAGACTTTGAGCTTCCTGCTTTAAAAAATCCACAGCTTTCTGTGTCATTCTCCTCATCTCACCTGAGCTGTGGGCATAAAGGCCAGACCCAGACACAGGTTAAAGAACTTGTGAGTGTGAAGATCAGGTGAGGAGGCCCCTTGATGCTACTCTGTGTACTGGCTGTAATGCTTTAGGTAGGCAAACTGTTTCAAGGGCTGATCAGTCTTTCCTGACATGTTTGCTGCATGATCTAGGCAGTGCAAGATACGTAAAAACCTTTCCTGTGGCCCTCATATGTTAACAGAAACGTGGCAAAGCCATTGGTAATCTTTCCAGGTGCTCTTCTTGTGATGAAGCCACCCTATTCTGCAAACACTGAATCAGCCAGGATGGCTGCTTTCATCAAGACCAGAATTTGCCTACATAAAGGGCTGGGAGCAAGTGAGTAAAAAAGTGGCAAGCAGGCCTGTGGGGACTGGCATACACCTATGCAGTGCTGTTCTTTATGCAACCCAGAATACAATAATCCTTTTGTGAAAATCTGAGGGGAATTACCAGAGGTGTTTGGTATCTGTTGCCAGCTGTTGCTTTTCCTTTTTTTTTTTTTTTCACTTGTCCTGGTTTGGAAGAAAAAGAGATTGAGTTTGGCTACATGGATGATGGCAAGTCCTTGGTTAAAGTACCTAAATATCTGACTTTTATCACTGAATTTTGCAATCAGTGTAGGATGAGAGAAAAGTTAATGGCAAGACCAGACAATTGCTGAAGCTTGCTAGCAAGACGAGAAAATGTGCCAGTGGTATCAAGTCAAACTCCAAGACCTAGATCTTTACTACTCAAACTAATTAGACAGCACTCCTGAGATCTATAAACCTATGGCTGCTACTCTAACCAAAGTCCCAGAGCCTGTGGTTGTGTTCTTGGCCCAGGACTGAAATGTGTCAGACAATCTGCAATGAGATCCCTGAGGAAAACGAAATCTAGCAATGTAGTTTGCCATGCTGGGGGATAATGCAAAATGAGTCAAAATTCTCCTTATTTACAGTAATAGTAGACAGGGGACAATCTGTTTCTCTTGGCTTTTGACCTGATCACCAGGATTGTTACAAGTATTTCCTATTTTTCAACCTATTTTCATCTGGAGTGTACTGTACTGGGAAGAACAATATCCAAGTAAACTGAGCAGTGTGAGTGTTCCAAGTAGGAACAGGTTTTGATAAGCTTTCCTAATGCTGTTCTGATTGCTTCAAAAACAATTTGCTTGGCAAGGAGCCACCTTGTTATATGACTTAAGGGAAAGTGTGTTAGCAAAGGTCCCTAGCTCACGGCAAGGGGCTTGGCTGGAGTGGGTACACCACAGTGACACGTTGTGTTCTGCACTACCATGTGTCTGGTCAATGGCTATTTTTGGAGCCTTCTATTGCAGTAGAAATTAAAAACTAGATGCAACATTTGGGATCCAACTAACAGTTTTCTGAAGTTATTTAGAATTGTATATAGTGTTTTCTGCCTGCCTATATCTCTACCATCTATGAGGGGCGTTGTCCCCAGCAGAAAGAGCTATAGGGAGCCCAAAGGCCTGTCTTGCTGCACAGGGTATGATCTGTTTTAGTCAAGGAAAGTTCAGACTGTGGTAGGCACCTTTTGAAATCAGCTCCTTGCTGGGGCACCAAATTGGCTTCCAGCTCATTTGTGGAAATGGATGTGTCACAAGTAATCTTCCTAGAAGCTGTCCTCCAGCACGCAGCTGTAGATCTATAGCACAGGTCCTTGTCTTGCCATAGAGACGAAGAAATCCTTGCCAGCTTAAATGTCACTGAGAGGGAAACAAAGTAGAGAAATGTCAAAACATAGTAGGGAAAAAACCTCTCCCTCTTAAGAAGACACAGCAGCAAGGGTGGTGATGAGCTTCTGTCTGAGGCACAAGCTAGCAAGGAGAAGTAGTCTTCAGCAGCTACACCGTGTTGGAAATTTCTATCCTGTGCCATGCTAAATTATGCAAGTGACACATTAATGTTCAAGGGCTGCTTTGAAAGCAGTGCCTCCTATTTTGTTATGTTGGCCCACAACATCAGAGGCAGATGTTGGTGGTATGGCAGTAGAGGCCCAACCTTCCCATCAATATTCCATTAAAAGTTGTTGCCATGCAACAGATGGCAGCATTGGGGCAGCCTGACAGGATGGCATCTGACATGAAAGTGTGAATGAAACAAAGGTGTGCCACTGAACTCCCCCATGCAGAAAAAATGGCACCCACTGACATGCACTGACGCTTGCTGAACACTGATGGAGACCAAGGAGTGGATGTGAGCACAGTGAGATGGTGGGTGGTGCATTTTGGCAGTGGTAACGGTGACATAAATGACAAACCATGTTCCAAACACCACGTGTAGATGTCACATCACGAAATGCAGAATGTCTTGATCAGCTCACCTGCATGAATAGGCAGATTATGACCAGGGGACTGTATATGGAGCTGAATATCAGCTTCAGTGTGTTGGAAACAGTGATGACAACACTGGAATATTGCAAAGACTGAGCGAGGCAAGTCCTACAGATGTTCACATACAAACAGAAAGAATACTGTATGCAAATTTGCCAGGACCTATTGAACCAATACTGGGCTGCAAGTGATAGTTTCCTAGACTGCATCATTACTGTTGATCGTAGAATCATTTGAATTGGAAGGGACCATTAAGATCACCTAGTTCCAATCCCCCTGTTATAGGCAGGGACACCTCCCACTAGACCAGGTTGCTCAAAGCCCCATCCAACCTGGCCTTGAACTGCTCCAGGGAGGGGGCATCTACAACTTTGCTGGGCAACCTGTTCCAGTGTCTCACCACCCTCACAGTGAAGAATTCCTTCCTAATATCTAGACTAAATCTATCCTTTTCCAGTTTAAAGCCATTTCCTCCCCTCCCATGTTGCTACATGTCCCTATAAAATGTGGTGACTATGTTGACAAAGAGTGTTTCGTAGCTGAGAATGTGCTCTATCAAATAGTGTTAGGATGCTCTTTGTAGTTGCTATAATTTCCGTGGAAATAAATAGCAGGCATTACTTTCCACCTTTGTTAAGACTGCAGAAAACTCCATGAAGAAGTAAATCCCTGCTATGGCAGTGAGCTGCATACATTTACTGGAGGGAACCAGCAAAGATAGGAGTATGTGCTGGAGAGGAGCAGAGGTTGGGAAAGAAAGGGACAGATCTCATTGGAAACAGCGAGTGCTGGGACAGGTGAGCTGTATCCTCCAGCTGCAGCCCTGTTGTCCATGGCTGGCACCATGGAGACCTCAGCCCCAGGAGCCACTGCTGGATGGGCTTTGTTAAGCCTCCATCTTGGGGGAAGTTACATGGTTCTCTTGGATAGCAGAGAGAAATGAAAATGAGGAAAAGGGAAGTCGAAATGCAGGGGTAGGCTTTCACATCCTGCTGCTGGGATTAACTGGTGTGCTCCTAAGTCTTCTGGAGAAGTCAAATGAAAAATCAGAACAGCACATTTTTTATTCAAAGGCACTCAATCTTAACATATACAAGTGCAGGGGAAAACGTGGTGCCATAATCTGGCTCTGTGCATGCCAGATCCCAGTACAGATGTCATGCGGATCAGCCCAGGGCATGTGATCTCTGTCCCACTGGGGAAGGAGGAGCATGTGGCAGGAGATGTATGCTGCTTTTACGCTAGCTGCAAGGGATGGCAGCTGACAGAGCATAAAGCTAGAGAGGTGCAAGCAGGTGATGCTAGATCTCATATAGAAAATTCTGCAACACAACAAACAAACTGTGAGAACTGACAAAGCAGCAAAGCCTAAGTCAGCACTTGCATTGTGTAGTGGCAACGTGTATGATTACCTATGATTACCAGGAGTCCTAACGCTCCCAGTAGTGGATTTACTGTGCTGTGAAACCACAGGCATAGGTAGAGGAATGCAAATGAGGTCTGGCAGCGTTCAGAGTTCCCAGCTCTACTGTAAGCACTCATCAGGATAGATTAACAGCTTGCCATGTCCAGCATCTACATGAAAAGCTGGGAAGGGGGATGTGATAAATTACCTTTCCATATTCTGCTCGCATCTAATTTGGTGACTGACCATCTGTCTACTTTGCTTAGCTTCATGTTATGTCTGCAGCATATGTGCTGGCTTTCAAAATCACTTGCAGATGTAAAATTATTTCATATAACAATCCCTTTTATTCTTCCACATTAGGCATTCAAGTGTATGGAATTAGATATTTAGATGTATGGGGTACTGAAAAACTGTTTTTGTTTCTGTTTTTTTTTAACCAATATCTTTCCCATCATTTTTTTTTCTCCTTTTTTTTCTTTTTCTTGGACATGTGATCTATTCCAGAAGAAGAGATCTGTACCAGCCCTCCCAAGAGCCCCAGTCCCAAGTACAGCCACACACACCCATGTCCAAAGGGCCCACATGTGAGGAAGATATCAGCGTTGCCCCCAGTGACCAGATTCTTTGAATGGTTACAGGGGTTTCCATTGAGTGTCAGGCCTGCAGTGACAACAACCAAACCTTTTTTATGAGCAGAACACTAAATCCACATGGAATGCCAAGACTTTGCCTAAAATTTGGTTCCTGAGGATTTCAGGACAACAAACTCTCAAAACTCCTTCACTGGAAATGAAAATGCTTCCAAGCCAGCTGTGAAATGAATGCATTCCTAAAGACGCTTCACCTCCTCTCATGTCCTTTCATTTTCTGGCTCAGCTTTATACAACATGCTGGCACCATCCTTTCCCTACAACTCATCACAAGCAGCATCTTCTGCCTGCTGGCATCCAGCTCATGATTGAAATGAAGAATCACAAATATTTCCTCTTCTTTCATCAGGAAGTTAAGAATCTCTGCATTAAATTATCAGTGATGAGAAGTCTTCTCTGGAAGCAGGTCTCAGTTATTCGTCTGGAAGCAGGACAGCACAGATAGTGGGCATCTTGAATCAGAGAGAGTTCAGAAAAAGCTGAAAGAAAAAAAATATTTTGACTTGCATTGAAAGAGAAACATTTCCGAAACAGATGGTGAAATCAAAAGGTTTGAGCAAAATAATTTGAGAATAAATGAATTACTTGATTTGACTTAAAACTTATCAGTTTTTCTGCTTTGAGTGTTTTCTTTCATACTGCATTTAGTAGGAAGCAAACTTGAAGGAAACATCGAAAGAGAAAGCTGAAAAGAGATGCATTTCATTTTGAAAGGAAAACAGAACTGAAACAAATGATTTTTTTTTCCAAAAGGCAATTTAGTTTGTTTCTGACCAAACAATTAAAACCCAGCATTGTGACATTACTGAAGCTTCTTGTGCCAGTAAAAGAAGGGCCTCTGGAGAAATAATTCCCACATCTGTCCATGTAAGTTGCTTTCCAGGTGAGAAGAAGAGGAGAGAGAGCAGGAGGAGGATGCAAATAGCCATGGGGAGACAGCACTTGCAGGTTCTGCAGCCATCTCCTCCAGTGAAGGTCCTGGGGGCCCCAGCACTGGTTTGCTGGTGGACTTGCAGAGCAAATGAATGTGCCCGGGGCTCCCAGCCTGCACTGTGCGCAGATGGGGAAGTCTGGAGCTAGTGGGAGAAAATCAAAACATCTTGTTCTGAAATGGCTTCAATCTGCTGAGGGAGAGATCTCTGCATGGATGGTAAAATAAGTGGAAACTCTTACTGATGGTATAACCCATTACTATTCCCATATCTTTGAGTTTAAGGAACGGCCATTAGATAACAGACTTTTTGATTTCTCTTCCTACTTGTCAGTGGCATCTGAGATGAAGCCTTTATTCAGGGCTAACTGCTTCTGCTTCTTTGGCATTTCATTTTCCTAGAAGTCATATCTGAATCTATTGTTTGAGTTTGAAGGGATCTTGCTGTCCTTGAAAGACCACTATCAAACAGCTGTTTGCTTCCATATTAGATAGGGAAGGCACAAGAAATTTCAGCCAAATATATGAGAGATTCTTACTCTCAGTTACTTAATGGGGAGATAGTTATTTCTGGAAAGAAAAATCCCTTTGCAGAGCCATCTTTACATTAGTATGATGGAAGGTGTGACCATAGGAGTGTGTGTGGCATAAAGGAATGAATAAGAATAAAGCCTCGAACCCATACATAACTCAGTAGAAACATTCCAATCCGAGTGTTTTGGCGGCGTGTCATTATGTGGAAAGGCATATGACTGATTTGTGGTGTTTGCTTGCTCTCCAGATATACCAGGTACTCTGCAGATTAAAAAAAACAATCTGTTTTGGTATAAGACGGAGGAAAGAAACAATAGCTTTAAAGCACAGATATTAAACACAGATCTCCTTCTGGTGGCAATCACACCAAGCAGCAGGAGGATCACACTGAGCACAAAGGGTATTCTGGCACAGCAGGTTCTGGCTGGCAAAGTTCCGTTGTCATGTACAAGTAACCACATTTAAATGGTTAGGACGTCTTCATTCTCTTTTGTTCTGATTTGCCTGGTCTCCTTGTGCTTATTGCTCTCTGAGCAGGTAACAGACTGACCTGTGTTCAGTAACACAATCCTTTCTTCATCAGGTCACTCTTCCATGCATTGCTGTTTGCTGAGTATTGCACTGGAAGAACTCAAGAAAGGTGATCATAGAATTGTTAAGGCTGAAAAAGATCACCGAGATCATCTAGTCCAACCATCAGCCCATCACACTAACCATGTCACCCAGTGCAGTGATATTTCACTTGAGTTGGGCAGCAGAGGGAAGAAATCCATGCAGGCAGGAGAGGCTGGGCTAGCTAGACAATGCTTTAGAATAAATAAGATGCAAATTTGAGGTTCAAAAATTGCACTTGCAAAATATGCCTCAGCCGGCTCTATCACTCCTCCAGAAGAGCATCAGGATTAGCGCTTGGAAGAGGTATAGGGTCCCACATGGTGTGAGGGCTAGTGGAGGACTGGCACCTCCTCACCAGCAGCCAGGAGCACGAGGGCTGTCACACCCCAGCACCTGGGAGCTGACGTACTGTAATTGTGCAGCTCAGAGGCCATAAGGGCCAGTGCTTTCTGCAGGATTCACAATGCTGCACTGCTTTTTCTCTCCGTGTAGAACTTCTGAGTTTAGAGGGAAAACCAGTTTGTTGGGGGCACAGAGTAGGTACCCCTTAAAGTTAGAAGTGTAGGTGCTGAGCTGTTGGCAGGCATACTGTAAACAGCATCAGAAAAAGCTGAACCTTTGGACTGAGAATTACTCACCTCTGGTTTGCTTTTTTCTCCCCTCCCATGTTCTGTGAATCTGCAGAGCCACTGCTTCTCCTTATGTCATCATAACCCACATCAAGTACACATGCTTTATCCCTTCCATGGAAGCTCAAAAATGCAGAGAAATAATAGGAAGACAGTTGAAAATCTCATTCAGAAGCAACCGTCAGTGCAGGTCACCACTGGCATAATGCATTTTTTCCACCTAAGTGTTGCTCTTTTTGAGTTGGTATCAGTGCAAAGCTGTATTTTGGAGCACAACAACATCTGGTGCAGTTCCTGCCCTTCGTGCTGCTGCGTCGTCTGAACACTGGCTGCTGCTGAACTGTGGTGTAACCAAAGACCTGAGGTATTTGCATGGGAAAAGAATTCCTGGAGTCTAAGCAAAGCTTGCAAACAGAACAGCTTAAAACTGCAATGTACATTGGAAATCCAGATTCTGTAGAAAAGGTTAATGTGAGACTTCTAGAACAGGAAAGATTTAGTCCCTTTTCATTAATAGTATGAGGAAATCCCCATGTTTGCCTTAGAACATTTTACGGTAACTAATTGCAGATGACAGTCTTCTTGAACAGGACTAGCTCCAGCTCTGATCCTTCGTAAATACCAAAGCAATTAGAAAAGAATGAAAGAAAAGAAGTAGAGACAAACTGTTGCATATAAAAAATTGCTCAAGAATGGAATGCTTTCCATGGTGAGTTTTTTTCTTTTTTTTAAAAGAAGTCAAGTTCTTAAGTTCAAATTGTCATGTAGGGGCTGCAGCAATGTTGAAACCTTGGCAGGATAAAGAACTCTGACTGAAGATTATTGTTATTATTCATATTCTGGAAGAGCTAATTGTGCAAGAGGCCCTCCAAACAATTCAGAAGGGTGCTTTTTAATACCTTTACTTATTTATTTTATTGCTCCTTTATACTTCAGACTGCTTCTGGTTTCATTTTTTTTCCCCCCGTTAAAACCACAAACATTTGGTTACAATGTGGTTAGTTCATCTCCAATTTTCAGTGCTTTCCTTCCGACCCTTCTTTCAAACTTTGCATGTGCAGTGGCTTACTCGATGGATCTGAGCTTCAGGCTCCTGTTCTTTGGGAGAACCAGAGCTTGATGCAACACTTCGACTGAAAACTGTGGAGATGTCAGGCTTCTGCAGAATCATCTTTTCAGTTTTTCAGCTTTTCTCCATCCTTTCCCATTTAAGGCTGTTCTGTAGTTTATGAGGAATGCTGCAGGTGACCACCCTGGTGTGCTGGATGTACCAGCAGGCCAAGCACTGCTTGGAATCACATCCCTTGTCCCGGCAGCTCCCCACCATGCACGTGCCTAATGGGTTAATCCACCATGTAGTGAAGTGTGGTGAAGAACCACATCCACAGAGATCCTAAGAGAAAAGACAAATAGATCTGGAAAGAGATCAGATAAGAATAACTGCAGAATAGGAAATAGAAAATTACTTCTATTTAGCCATACAGGATCTATTGCCCCGCTCTCTCCAAAAAAATAAAAATACCCTCACATGTGAACTTCGCAGTCCACTTTGGAGAGCACAAGGAAGAACTGCGTCCCCTGTGGTTTTGGTATCTATTTCCCACTGTTCAAGTCCAAAGGTGCTTTCATACCCTCCCTGTCTGGCTGCTCTTGGCCCTGAGGTGGAGCTGGAGCTGAACTGCTCAAGCACCAAAGTCTCACTCTGACCTTAATTTATTTCAGCTGCAGCAGAGGCCTGGTTTTCAGCTCGGTTGGCAGGCTGAAGGGCTCACCCAGCACCATTGGTCAGTTCTGTGCAAAAGGCTGTGGGTGCACTTGGAAGTAGGATGGAGATGGGGCAAGGGTAAGCACTGTCTGTCTTGTGGAAGCCCAGGTGGGCCTGCCAGCCAAGAATTCCACATAAAATGACACCCGGGTGCTGTTTTGCTACTTTGGAGCTTTGCTGATGGACGAGATCCCCAAACAACTTTCTTTTTGAGTAATTTAGTGTTTCCAAATCAAGAAAGGCACTTTCAATTCTTCGACAGCAGTTCTTAGGCCTTGAGGCATGGAGTATTCTGTGGCAGTCCGTATAGTGGCAGCACGTTACTAACACAGAGGTACAGTGCTCGTAAATTAATGTGGTTCTTTTGATGTTATGTCTGGCTGAATTTGCAAACATCAGAACATAATGCTAGAAATGAAAGTTGTATTGAATACTTTCTTGAAGTTGTTCTTTAGTCTGTGGACTGGCAACTGACCTGCTGTGCCACAATTTTATAGAATCATAGAATGGTTTGAGTTGGAAGGGACTCTTAAAAGCCACGTAGTCCAACCCCCCTGCAATGAACAGGGACACACACAGCTCAGTCAGGGTGCTCAGATGCCTGTCCAGCCTCACCTCGAGTGCCACTGGGGATGGGGCACCCACCACCTCTCAGGTCAACCTGTGCCAGTGCTTCACCATGGTTATTGTAAAAAAAACTTCTTCCTTGTTTCCAGTCTAAATCTCCCCTCTTTTACTTTGAAATAATTTCCCCTTGTCTTATCAAATTTGCTGTAATGTAGTTCATGGTGTGCAAATGAAGAAGAACTCTGGTGCTCTCCTGAGTAATTACCTTAAAAATTTATGTTGGGTTAAAATTACTTGTCCTCAGAAAGTCCCTGTTCCCTGCTTTGACTATAAAGAGATTAAAAAGAGTAACCGATACAGGTATTTAACCTCTTGATGACCGTATTACTAGTGTAGATCCTGCTCAATCAAGATGGCAGTGCTGCTGCTAATAACAAGTTAGCAAATGCATGCCAGCAGTAAATGTATTTTGTGCTTGACATGAAGAAAGCATGGCTGTGGTTAATCATAAGGAAGTTCTAGTTAATCACTGCTTCTACTTCACACCCAGAGTTAAGTACATGAATTAGAGTAATACAGGGCAATTTTCAGGAAAAAAAAAATAATAATAACCTAAAATTTTACTATTATCTCCCTGTGAGACTGCAATTTGTAATTTGCACTGTAATTCCATCAGCTGTCTTCTCTGCTGCTGTGTACAATCAGATACATCATCACTGTGTCGTTAAAAAAAACCAATTATTCTAACAACAGAAGTAATAAATGGCTTCTGTTAGACGCAGCATTTAGCCAGCAAACACAAATAGACCTTTTACACCAATACTGGCTAAGATGAACGGTGACATTTAATGTCACCCACTCACTCATGAATAGCTATGTTGTCACTGCAAGCCACAGGGTAGAGGAAAATAAAAATGAGACAACTGCAGAAAATGAAAAGTTATTCATGGGAGTGAAGAAACCGTGCCTATTTAAAGATGTTAGTCAAAAAGTCTAAAGTTAGCAAATATTTGAATCCTACATGAATTCCATTTTTAAGACTGTAGGATTGAATATTTAATAGGAATTTGGTTAGAGACTTGGCTTTTTTCCAGGTACAGTACATTTCCTACCTAGTCAGAGCCTTTCTGTCTTAACATGGACAACTCATGCAGCATTTGTGTGCCTCCTATTTCCTCAGGACTGTAATATTCAGTCAAGTTTTTTTTACAGGCATATTTCTCATTATTATGTGAGAAGTGGAAGCAATGTAGTAGTATCTATAGAGAATCTAGAGGCACTGTATAGCTAGGAAACACTGCTGTTAGAATGAAACATAGGAACCTGAGAATTCTATTTTTCTTCCTCATGTTTCATATACCCAAAAAACAGATCGTGGGGAAAAGCAAGGTTAACTGTTATATAGTTAAAATTCTGCTATGAAATCGGACTAAATGTCAATAATAACTAAAACTAAGTAAAAGAAAAAGAAAAATATCCAGCATTTCCAACCCGTGGCCATGACTACTGCTGTAGGAGAGCACATAGCAAATAGATGAGGAAAAAACACAACAGACTACCATCAGATAATCAAAAGCTTCTTTCTGTCCTGCAGCAGTGGCAACAGTGGTGATGGCATACAGATACCTGCTAATTTCTTACCTCACTGCTGATGCCTCTCAGCATCTCTTCCTTTTCCCTTCTGGCTCATCAAAGGATGTTTGAGATGATCTCACAACAACTAGCAGGATCACCATGAAACAGAAAATACTTGGAGGGTATAAAACAGTGAGTTGATCTTCATGACCTCATTTCTATTCATGCAGGCAGACCATTGGGTGAAAACTTTTCTGTGCTTCCTGAGACCTCCTAATTGGCCTGAAATACAGGTGTTCTCTCTTAAAGCTGTCAGTGTCCTTTTTTCCTTTTTGAAGCACTTTCAAGGCCAGTTGTAGTTCCATGCTGGCCATGAGGTGCAGTACCATTGACAAAAAAAAAACAAAACAAAACAAAAAAAATGAAAAAGAAGCACTTGGTATTATGAGATACCACCTGTGAATTGGCAACACCATCCTGCAAACTGCAGTAGTGGCATTATCAACAAAAGCTTTGACAGCTTAATACATTTCCTCTGTTACCAATCAATTAAATTCCATTCCCTCTGTGTCACTTCCACATTGCTTCACTCAACCTCAGAACAAGAGGGATGACGAAAAGTTCACAAGGCCATAAAGGACTATAAAAATCATGTTTGCATTGGTAACTCCACAGCTCATGGTAAAAATTGCATTCTAAAAAGACCGCCTGGGAAAATATTAAAAAAATAATAAATCCAATATCCAATGTTCTCCTGTCACTTGTTTCAGCCAGTAAGGTGATATACTTAAAAAAAGAAAATGCAACACTAATATTTTCTGAGTAGACTGTTCTTCATCACTGACTCACTGAGATCATAGGCGTTTTCTGTAAGGTTGAGTGGGATTTAAACCAGGCATGGAAAAAAAGACCCCTGTATTATGAAATGGGGAACGCTAAAAGTTTAAAAGAAGAAGCTGTTGCCCTGCACTGCTTAGTCACTGTGTGTGCTGGCAAGTTTCAAAGGCATTACTTTTTTTTTCTTCCTCTTTACCTCACATGTTCAATTGGCAGGGTGTGTAGAGAAGCAAGCTTGCAAAAAGATTAGTCATCTTTAAAGTTACAGTCTTCTATTGTTAACAGGAGATGAAGCAAAGCTTTCCAAAACCTGGCTTCATCTAGGCAGCTATCCAAAGGGACTCATCTGCAGGGGAGGATGAAGTGGGCACTTAGGCTATGTACGACTCCCACGCAGGGCCTATCATAAAATACAACAGTCCTTCATGGCTAATTATATAGACAGTGGAAATCTTGTCAGCTTGCTGTGGGAACATGAAGCAAACTTCAGGTGAGAATATTCTGGGTTAAAGAAGAATACGTTTTAGCAGACAACTGTCAGTGAGCCCTCATCAGGATAGATAACTCTCATGCATTGAAAAGGCAACCTCAACAAATTGTGTAAAGAACAGGTATGACAATTCTGTGCTGATCCAACCGTTTCTATCAGTGGCTAAAGAATAACTACATACTCAAAGCATCAATACACACTTTACAAAGTGCTTAGCACCACTTACATATAAAAGCCTTCTCTGCACTCATTTCTTCATAAGCTTGGTTCACACCATTGACATACAAAAGTGCAATACCTGTGTAAATGTCACATCTTCAAGGGAAGTACTTTGAGCAGCTTCAGAGGGCTTGAACGTCACTACTGCTACAACCCACACCGTGCAGCTACAGGCTGCATGGGGTGGCAGTTCTGATAATGCAGTCTGTTCCACCCAGCCCACCTGTGATGGAAGGGGAAGGCAGAAGACAAGGGCAACACTAGCAGCTAACAACTCTTTCATTAGAGGCTGCTGGACCATCAGGACCCAGCCACAGTCTCCCAAGTTAACAGTTACTTCCACTAGATATATCTAGGGTAAGATGGTACGTGATAGGCAACAAGGAAAAGAAATAGCAAGAATAAGCATTGTTATTTTTTCAAGTGTTACCACTGTATTTTGGAATTTTGTGTCTTTATTATTCCATGCAAATTATTTTCAGTGAACAGAAGACAGCCCTATAGGCTGCATAATGCATTTTGTCTTTCTGCATTAAAAGTAAAAACAGGGACAGCAACACCTCAGTATGAAATCTCCCAGGCAATTTCTGTGCCTGCAGGCATCCTTTATCTCTTTCTGAAAAACATAAAAACCCAAAAACCCAAAGCAAAAGCAACCCCCCAGGTACAGACACCACCCCACAGCTTCAAAAAGAGGTACCAACCAGTCATAGACACTCCATCACCGTTTCCTCAGGCACCCCAAGGAACTGCTCAGGAGCCTGAGAACTGAGTAGAAAACTGAAAGGCCCCTACCTTCAGAGGAAAAATACTGAGGAAATTCCCAATCTCACTTTTCAAGGGCAAGAATTGTAAGTGTGCGCACTATATATCTTGTTTAGACAGGCAGCAACAGCTTCACTGATTCACTGGCAGCAGTGTGGATATGTGCAGGGACACAGCTCTGTTGACTAGCCCTGTTGCCTCCTGACATGCCTGCCACAGTACCTTGTGGTGAAATAAGTGTACGCTAAAATAGATTCATATGACTCGCTAGCTTCATCATGATTTCTCCAATCAGTGGGAGGAGATGCTTTACAGCTGCCCATATTGCCCATACTGATGCATGTAAACTACAGTGATTCACTCTACGTAATCCATTTGAAAGGACACAGGATGCAGTTACACCTTGACCAAAATATTACTTCCTTCTAAGGCAACTCTTCTGCATGGTGTTAGTAGCTTAGCTCCTAGGAAAAATCTCAGAATAGGATTTCTTCAGCTTTTACCATAGAAGATGGAATAGGTCCCCCGTAAGTTGTATCACAAACCAACCAACCCTGGTGACTTGGCTCAGTTTTTTCCAACAATGTCCGGATGCATTGGCACTGAGTTTGGCTAAACTGAAAAATGATACAAGCTAAACTCTGGAACAGTGGCAATAAATAAATAAATAGACAATGTGCTTCAGTGTAGCAACACAACATTCAGAATCATCCTAATATTAACCTAAGGCTTCCTCCTCCTTAACACTCAGTCACGGACTTAAAAGAAAATGGCAGTATGTACTTTTATTCCCCTTCACTTTGAGGGGAAAAAAAAAAATAAAAAAATCCCCACCAACTCAATAACAAAACACATGACCAAATTTTTTTTTTCAGGATCAGGTCTCCAAAGTTTAATGTCTTCAGGCTCTCAAATAGCTTTGGCCACACAGGGCACAACAAATCAGGACTGCAGTCCCCTCACCCTTCCTTTCTCATTAATGGAAAAGCAGTTCAACAATGCAATGCTGAAGGGCTTCTTTCTCTCAAGTTAATTGGGATCAATCTGATGCACAGGGACTCTCCTGCAACAGCTGGAGCTACACTCAACAACAGAAGAGTTGCTTGTATTTCTTGCAAACAGTATTAGCTACACCACAAAATGTTGATAAGAGGACTGGCTGAAATACTTGAAGTCAGACATTAATTTACATTAGGACTCTCAACGGGTCCTCTCTCCCAGGCATTACTCTGTAGCAGAAGGGATAGGTGTTTAGATGGAGCTTTCTGAGCAACTAGTAGAGCCATTGCACTATCAGCAAACCTCATATCCTCGCTCTCCCCACATAACCTCAGCTGCTTCCCCCACGTCCCCAGGAACACTTCCCCTTCTTCCCCCTCTCACTTCTGTTCCCAAACCACCGACTGGGGGCTGGTTGATTTGGAGCTGCATGCATTCTCATTGAGCAGCATGGCAACAGCTGAGCCTCTTTCCAGTCTAACCATAAATTTGGATGGCTCTCAATGGAGTTACTTGGCAGCATGTGGTTCACTAGATTTCATGTAAGTTTTAGTAAGGCAACAACTTCAAAAGATTTTTAGGTACACCAAAATCTGACAGTTTTGCAAGGCAACAAAGTGAAATTTCCCTTTAGAGAAGCTTCTGCTTGTAGTTAAAACACATTACAAAAAGCCTTAATCCTAAACCTTTTTTAATTAGGTATTGACCTTTACATAGTGGCAAAAACTAGTATTAAATCGTCTCAGAGATTTTTAGTGGCATAGAAATCAGGTCAGGGTGCTATTTTAAGTCAAGCACCACTGCTCTCCCAGGCCCTTATTTAGATGCACTTCTCTACAAAAACCATGCTGTGTCTTCATTTGCTTTGGCACAAGCTATTGGAGAGTAACTGCTAAGGAAAAACAGTTACTGTCCAGCAAACAACTCCACTGTATCTTTTAAGTGCCTAACTCTTCTGTCATACTAGTTGTTATGGTTTTATGATTTTTATTGTATTATTGATATTCCACATCATAACATCATGTGGTGTATTGGGAGTTAAAGAGTTAATGCTCCAGCTCCGTGGATCATTGATAGTTCTGGGTGTGCCTGTCTCAGAAGAGAAGAAGAACTACATTTCCCAGGGGACTGTGCGATGCTTTGCATTTTACGTATTTACGCTCAGAGGGAAAGATACAAACTGTCTGCGGTCATGGGACTCCCTCTTCCCTTCGGGATCGAGCTTGGCAGTGGATATTTGTTGCAGCCATCCACCGTCAGCGTTAGCGTAAGGCCTTCGGTTTATCGGACACTCTCTCTTGCTCATTTTATTTGATTCATTAGCCTCAATTCCAATTATATTGTATTATATTATTTTGCTTTCTGATATCTTATTTAGTAAATTAGCTTTCCTCCTCAGATCGTTGCCGCTGTTTTGTTCCTAGGCCCCTCTCCTTTTTCCCTTTCCCCCTTCCCCTTCCCCAGGGTGTGGGCCCGCGGGTCCCCTGCCTCAATTGTCACAGTACCAGGTCAAACTGTCCCGCAAACTATTGACACTAGTCAATGTCAGAATCTCCACAGTAAAGGAAAATCATTAAGGTTGGAAAAGACTGATGAAATCACCTAGCCCAACCATAAAGCAGTTTTAGCATCCAGTACACAAGCAGTACTTATGTATGCAGCACACATCAGTACACTCAAGCCTTAACAATTCATGGGCAACAAAAACTTGCAGATCTTAAACTCCTAACCATTGAGAAAGACACCCAATAAAAAGCAGCATTAATGAAAAGTGACAGGCTTCCAGGCCTCTAAAGTATCTCAAGCATAAGATACAATAAAAGATACCCTAAGCTTACATTGCAGGCTTGCTGCCTTGCACACTATCACAGGAAGTGAACAAACACATTCAGGCCATTCAAGCATACTATTAAAAAGACACCAGTAAGTGCTCCAGTTTTCTGTACCATACAACTTTATTTCAAATTCACATATTTCTAGGCAATGTATCCAAAAATATTTGACTCAAGAGTACCTTTAGATTGCAAATATTCTGAAACAGGGCATCAAGCCCTTCCTATCTCCGGAATGAAACATAAGTTTCAGCTCATGTTATAAAAAGTAACAGCATGGAATGTGACAAGTCATACTGCAAAATCAAAGTGCTTTAGTCCTGCAGAGCAAACAGACACTAGTGGTTATCCTGCCATTTGTCAATGTACCTCTAACATCAACAGTACCAATCTTTTAGGGTTTGGACTTGCTGTGATGGTGCTCCACCTTGAGAAAGGCTTTGGACCATTATGATGAAATCTAATTAGCTAACAATTAGTTGCACCATATGAGCTGGCAATTGGTTTCATTTAGATACTTGAAACAGTGAGAGAGAATGATGCATCTTTTTACCATTTTCCAAGTTCCCCTTGTAATTACCAAGTTCTACCATGTTACACAAGATAAAATGATGTTCCAGTTAGTCTTTCAAAACCCAAGCTGTGCTATATTCCAAATCCCAAAGCATCAAAGCTCTGAAATAACTTCCCCAAACTCCAACAGCTAAGACTCAGTATTTATGAGCAATTATTTGCTATTCATATGTGAAGAGAGAAACACTTCACTCGACAAATCCTATGAAAAAACAGTAAGCAGAAAGTTGCTTTAATTAGACGTGCTCAATTCAGAAAGTGCCACGATGAAGAGAGCTCACGTTGCAAACATCCAACTGAAGACCTTTCTGCAGAAGCCTAAAAAGCTACGTACCTTCCACAATGAAGGAAGTTTAGGACTGAAGCATTTAATTCTCTTCTCTGTTGTAAATGAACTCTACAGGATAATGTGTATGATTTTTTTCAGACACTCAATCGCTGTATGAGTTTACAGTCTAAAGAGGAAGGGCTGAGGGAAAATTTCTGGCCCTGTCTAGACATAAAGACAAAGTGCTTTGCAAGACTGACCATATCCACCATATTTGTAGCAACCAACCCAAAATGAAGGCACATGAAATCTGCATTATAGCTGTAAATTATAAATGAAAGCTGAACCTCTGTATAATTTCTAGTCTTTTTGCATGAAATTAATGACCAGCACCCATACAAAGTTTCAATTATTTTTAATGCAACTATTCCCAGAAATACTTAAACTTCTGCTGCATGTTTATGCAAACACTGACTTTTATTAGGTTTTGACACGAAGCACAGATACTGGTAGATTATCTGCACGGGAAGTCTGAAACAGATGAATCGCTGCCACTCCCTTCCTCTGCCACTAAAAGTGTAAGCCACCAGCAACAGCCACAGACAGCTGTTACCTTGAAAGTGCACCACTCCCAGCAGCAGTTTCCCCACGAAGTGCTCGAGCAGCTGAGGAACGCACTTCATCAGTGTCTCAGGTTTGGAATTTACCACATCGAAGTCTATGTACCTTCTGTTAAAGTTACCTGACAGGCAGGCACAGGCATTCTGAGGAAGCCAACTAGAAACACGCTCTAACAAATGTTGCATTGAAATTGGCAGTACCTTAACATCTACGCACAGCTGAACTTCCACCTTGAGCAGCATTCAGGATCCAGGGTCAGCTTATTCTCAAGGAGAGCCTCCTAGGTTTCACTGGAATTGCTACCGCTAAAGCAGAGAAATGAGATTCAAGGTCTCAGAAGGCTTTAGCAGACAGATAGCATATTCAAAGCCTTGGTTATTATTTCTCTAGAAATGCAGGTTTAAAAGAACTCAAACACCACTGCCATCACTCAACTGGAGCGTGACATCACACTGCTTTTACTGAGAGGAACAGAGCTTCAAAATTTCAGTTATTTATCTTGTCCTCCCTCCACTCTGTTTCTCTTCCTCCTATTTCTGCACAAAGTAAGTTGAAGGGATTGGCACCCAAGTTTTTAGCAAACACAGACCTGTACCTTCTACATTATGGGACCACATTAGTTTCATGAAGATTGCATGCAATGGTGTCTGTGCTCTTTTCTAACAGAGAACAACTTTCACATGTAACACGTACAGCACACTTTTCTGACTTCAAATGCAGCGAGTAACACGAACAACATTAATAAGACTTGACCAGACTTAATAAACAGAACTGTGCTAGGTCTGGCACTTGAGAATTCACAGTGATTAACATAAAACTACTTTGCCTAAGACAAAATAAGATACCAAATATATAAAAGACTCTTCACTTTTGTTGTATCAGTATCCCAACAGTGATAAGCAAGCTCAGTAGTATCTCAGACAGCAGAGACTTCAGCACATGGCTAACTTTACTCATTGCTTGCAGTGTAATGCTTTTTTTTCCTTTTTCTCATTATTTGCAATGTCAAATCAGACAATTTTTGATGCATAAAGTCAACACAGGCTCAAGTCTTTGCTGGACTGAAAATTGGATTCTGACAGGAAACTTTTACATCTGATCTCATTTTGGGTACCAACTCCACACCGTGCCAGGTGGTATTGCTGTTAAGAAGAAACTTAAAATACACCTGCATATGACTGAGGTGGTGCTCTTACATAGCAAGTTATGAGCAATTTATAGTACTGGTTGATAATACACGAGTAGAGCATCTGCATTTTTCTTTCTCCTGCTCAACTCGCTAATCCTAGGAGGTTAATGAAAACACCTTTCTGACCCAGAAGCACCGCAGAGTTTCTCAGCACACCCGCTGCCCCTCGCTCCAGCACCAAGGGCCCAGCCAAGGCAGCTGCCTCCTCAGCAGCCACCAGCTGCCCAACTGCAGGTTCCAGCGAGGCTCTGGGACCCCATCTCCCCCGAGCACACGAGTTCAGATGAGTGCCCGCTTTTGACCTACACCCTGGGGCACTCTGGTCTGGGCACCCACCTCCCCCTTGACCCTACCCAAAGATGTTGGACTTCGGCCTGAGCTTGAATGATGTCTTCAAGGATTTCTCCTCGTGCTCCTCCTCCTCAGTGTCACCGCGAAAGGAGGGCGTGTTGTGGATGATCTGAGTCCTGAAGCGGATCTTATTAAGCCGAGGCTTCATCCGCCCACTGCCCGAAGCTTTCCTGGCCATCTCCTTGCCCTTGTTCGGCACCGCTGCCCCATCTGCGCCCTCGGTTTCCTCCCCAGTGCTGTGATGGTGGTGGTGGGAGAGGCGGTAGCTCATGAGGTTGGAGGGCAACACCTTGGAGAGCCTCCAGCGCACGCTCCCGTTGCCAGCAGCTCCTTCCTCCTCTTCCTCCTCCTCGTCCAGGGCCCCCACCAGGCTCCGCATGTCCCCCGAGGTGCCCTGGTGCAGGTACTGGGCGGCCTTGCGCCCACTGTAGTCACGGATGTCCACGTCGGCGTCGTAGGCGCCCACCAGCAGCTTCACCACCTCGGTGTGGCCATGCATGGCGGCGATGTGCAACGCAGTGTGCCCGCCGCTGGTGCGTGCGTTGATGTCCACGGGCAGCTGGTGCCGCTGGGCAAAGTTGACCAGGGTGGCCAGCAGCTCCTGCCGCCCGTGCTTGGCGGCCCAGTGCAGCGCCGTGAAGCCGGTGATGAAGTCCCTCTTGCAGAACAGCGCCGGCTCGCAGCTCAGCAGCCCCTCCAGCGTCTCCCACCGCCCATCCGAAGCCGACAACATCCACGCGTGCTCCAGAGGGTCCAGCGCCACCGAGCCCGTCGTGCTGCCCTCCTCCTCGGCGGAGGACGAGGCCACCGAGGCGCTGTCCGAGTCGCCGCCACCGCCGCGCCCGCGGGCTCCGCGCGGCCGCCGGCATCTCCGCCCGCCGCCGCCTCCCGCTCAGCATCCGCCCGTGGGGAGAGCGGTGAGCTCGGCCGCTCCGCGCCGCTCTCCGCCGCCGCCGATTCGGGGCTCACGGTGCCGGCGGCTCCCGGTGCGCAGTACCGGCGGCGGAGGCACACGTACTTGGCACCGGTACCGGGCTCCTGGCGCACGGTGGCCACGGCGTTGACCAGTTCCTTGAAGCGCTGCCGGACGGCGGCGCGACGCTCGGGCTCCGGGGGACTGAGCCAGCCCCGGAAATGCTCTCGCAGCTCCTCGTGGCGCGCCCGCCCGCCCCGCTCCGCCAGGAACCGCACCACCGTCTCCTGGCCCAGCTCGGCGGGCTCCGCCATCACCACCGCTTCTCCATCGCCGACTGCCGCCCAGGGCGCGGCGCGGCCGCCGCTGCCTCCCGGGCCCCTCCTCCGGGCGGTGCGCGGCCGCGCTCAGAGCAGCGGCTCCAGGCGCGCCCTCCTCCGGCCGGGAGGGACCGGGGCGGCTCCGAGTCCGCCCGCCTTCCCCACCGCCCGTTGGGTGCGCGCTGCGCCCGCGCCCGCCCCTCTACCGAACGGTTCCTCCCGGTGCCCGCTGGGGTTGCGGCGGACGGGGGTGTTCTGTCGAGGCGCTCCGCCTCGCCGCTCTCCGTCCTTCTCGAGGCCATGGCCGTAAGTCTCACCACGGGGAACAGAGGGGGCTGCCAGCGCCTGCCCGCTGCGAGGGGAGCGGGGACGGGGCAGGGCGGGGTGCGGGTCTCGGGCAACGGTACGGTTACGGTTGGAAACCGGCTGGAGTCCTCGTAGTTGGACAGCCGAAGCCGCCGGAGGGTTGCAGGTGTTGTGAAAGATCTCAGAGAGTGGGGCTCATCGGCTTTGAGGGCACGGGACCCGTCTGTTGTTAAGGCTTGGAATTCTGAATACGAACGTGAAATGGTGTCCTCTGCTGTGCTTCGCACCTTGGCGATGCAAAGCACAGACACAAGGCAGAGTGAGAGGAGGTTGTTTTTTTTTTTTAGGGAAATTTCTTCTGCCCTGGCTGCGTTTTATTCCAGTAGGTGAAGCACCTACTGGAATAGGTTGGGTGGCTCCAGGCTTCGACCCACCGTGGTGTCACGGAGCACGCTGTGTGGGAAGCTGCTCCGGGAGAATGGCTAAGGGAGCTGGGATTGTTCAGCCTGGAGAAGAGGAGGTTCAGGGGAGACCTTATCGCTCTCTGCAATGACCTGAGAGGAGGTTGTGGCAAGGAGGGGGTGGGCATCTTCTCCCAGGTAACAGCAGTATGGTGAGAGGGAATGGCCTCAAGTTGCACCAGGAGGGGTTCAGTGTGGACATTAGGAAACATATCTTCTCAGAAAGAGCAATGAGGCAGTGGCACAGGCTGTCCAGGGAGGCGGTGGAGTCACTCACTGTCCCTGGAGGTGTTGAAGTAATGTGGAGATGTGGCACTGATGGATGTGATTACTAGGAGCAGTGGGAGATGGGCTGATGATCGGACATGATGATCTGATTGGTCTTTTCCACCCTGAATGATTCTGAGATTCTGTGAATGAAATTGAAATGAAATTGCACTTTGTGAGTCTTTCATAGAATCAGTGAGGCTGGCAAAGATCTCTGAGATCACCAGGTCCAACCATCACCTAACAGTACGAGTCCCACCACTAAGCCTTAGTGTGGCATCAACACACCTCTTAAATACCTCTAGGGATGGGGATCCCACTTCTTCCCTGGGCCGCCCGTTTAAATGTTTGACCATCCTCTCCATGAAGAAATTCACACTGATACTCAGTCTAAACCTCCCTTGGGACAGCATGAGGCTGTTTCCTTGCATCCGGTCACTTGTCATACTAGGAAAGAAGACCCAGGCCTTGCTGCAGCTGGAGTAACTCTCCTTTGGACCAGTTGGTGGGAGGCCAGAAAGATGTGGAAAGGAGAAAAACCTAAGAGCTGAAGTTTAATGAAGCACTACAAAATGTTTTTGCTGGCTGAGGTTGTATGAAGAGCATGAAGAGAGGCAGTAAAGCAGCAACAGTGAATGAGAGTGGGACTGGAGGGCCCGCTAGTGCTGTGGAGGTTAGAGAGGAGCATGGAGGTGGAAGGCTTCACAGAGGGGAGAGCTAAAAGCAGAAGGATGAGATTGGTCTGGCACAGAGAACTGTGCTTTAGCCCTGGGTTTTCATGTAACAAAGCAACATCAAATGAGATTTCCTAGCTTGGCACATGCTGTGCAATCATTGAAGTGTTTCTGCCTGTGTTGTGGGAAGGGTTTTGTTCTCAGTCCTTTCACAGAAGGAATGCAAAATCATTCAGTGCAGTCTGACCCTACCACACAGTCAGACTGCACGCAGTTTGACACACACGCATTAATGCTTCCAAGTTTTGAAATTTTGACTTCTGGGAAAGTTCTGGCAGCCGCTGTAGACATACAGCAGCACACAATGCCCAGCATTGACTAATTAAAGGGGGGAAGAAGAAAGCGACCCACGTTGCAGTCAGACACCCACTGCCAGCTGCTGCTGCTTGCACCCAGGGCCTTGCTCGAGGTGTGGACAAGGGCCATGGACTGTGGCTGACTGCTGCTGTCCAGGAAACACAGTGCCCTGGTGGCTCACAGCCAGCCCAGGGCACGTCTGCTGAAGCAGAGAGGTCACCACGTCAGTGCTGATTATTTTCTCTTATCGCAGACATCTCAGTGTGCTGCGGCAGATTTCAGCTCCTTGCTTTGTTTTCCTCCTTATCTGCCACGCAGGAGGTACAGGTACAAAACATGCCACGTTCTCAGGTTACTTAAGCACCTGCTGCGAAAGAGAGCCCTTGGTGACATTTGCAAATGCTTGTGAAATCACCTTCTCACCACTGGAAAACGAGCAAAGTGCTTCTGCTGTTTTGCTTCTTTGCTGCTAATTATCCGCAAATAGAATCCAGCAGTTCTTACAGCAGCAGCAGCACAGTGAGCTGCATGTCCTCATCTGACAGCACTGCACTTCTTGCTCTGCCCAGGGCATTGCTGAGCATCCAAGCAGGTGCTGTCTTAGATGTCTCTTCTTGCAGAATCTTTTGGTAAAAATGTCTTTCATCTTTTTTTTTTTAAGGTTCTTAATAAGATTCTTATGTATATATAGAGAGACATATATATACAGATATATATTCCATATTTGTATCGAGGAAGTTTATGGTGCTCAGTGATTTAAGGCAGCCAGCTGCCTTGTGTGTTGGAGTAGAAAAATGAAGTTGTAGGTAAATCAGATTGCCAGAATGCTGTGTAAGAGGTCATTTGCAAGAGCTGTGAGAAGAATTCTGGGCTCAAGATATTTTGGATCAGTCTCTAAAAACTGGCTGCTGTTTCTGTCATATTGAATAAATCACTTGTTCTCTTTTTGTAAAATTTCTCAAATGAGTTGTGTTTGAATCATCCTTAGGCTAATGATTTCCTTTTCCTATGCAACAGTTTTTGGCACATTTTGCTTCATATTTGACTCCTTGTATTGCTTTTTATTTTACCTAGTAGCCTGATGTATTAATTCCATGTGATTTTTACTGTATTTCTTTTCTTACTCTGCATCTCCCTGGGCTTTTCTTAGTGTTTTTGTTCTTCTGTGTCACTCTCTTGTATTTGCTGTCCCCTTTCTTCTGTGTTACTTCGCCAAGGTTCCCTTTCTCTACTTATTCCACCTACTCTGTCTCTCCTTTATGCCTGTATCTGAATAGAGATTCACCAGCAGTATGCATGCCTGCATCTTTTTAGATTTTGACCACACAAAAATGGAAAATAATTTCCAGAGTAGAAAAATAAAACCTCTGTTTTGAGGCACTAGCAATGTTAATATTTATTGGATTAAACTTAATGGCATTAGGGAGGTAATTGATTGTAGTGGCATTGTGTCGCTTGGTATTGGGGAATTAAAGTAAATGTTTTGGTTTAATGAACACCCGCAGCTGTTCGCTACGGTGGGAGACTTGGGACTCTGAACGAGTTGCTTTTGCCGAGCCTGCAGGCCAGCAGACTGCTGAGGTAATGGTTTGCTTGGACTGCGAGTCTGGTTCTGCAGGAGGCTTATCTGGGATACCTGTGTAAGTCTGAGATGCAGCCTTTGATGTGGAATGGCCCAGGGTTGTGCAAGTTTAGTCTAAAATACGTGGCAAGGTTAAAACAGAACTTGGTTTCTGAAAGAAAAAATGTTAAACGCTACTTTTGTCTCAGATGCTTATTTCTATTTGCACGCTGCTTCTAATGGGCAAGACCACTTTCTGTACACCTTTATACTCGAGGTACTGATTTTGCTGGCTCTATGAATGTTACGCTACCAACCTTTTAAAAAATAAATAGGAAGGGAGGAACAAGATGTGATTTGGGCCACTGCAACCTACCTACATTGTTTTCTATTTTGATGAGACTATTAATTCTGAGAAAGAAATGAGAAACAGGAAGAATTTATGGGAGTATTCCAGTCCTAGTAGCATTCAGACTGCAGGCTTTGAGTACTTTGCTGTATAAATTTGGGTGGTGAGCTGTCTTCAAACATCATTTAGCTGTTCCAGCCAGGTGAGGCTGATTCAGAAGAACCAAGTCACTGGTACAGTGACTTAACTGCTTTTACATGATTTACATTTGGTAATATTTTAGTTGTCACCATTTTCCTAAACAGGTGATACAGAAGGAACTTGTTTTTCAACCAGATGACGTATTATTTCTTAGAAAAGTAGTAAGAGTGCAGATGTTTCATACTCAGGTTTGTGGATTTAGTGTCTCTGATATTAGATTAGATAGTAACACAGTGAGGCTGCATGGGGTGCTGGCACACAGGGAGAAACACATAGAATATTAAGGTTGGAAAAGACCGCTAAGGTCATCTAGCTTGGAAAATTTTGGAAGGGAAAATGCAGCTTATTACTCTTTATATGAAGGGAATGTACCCGTGTTTGTCAGACTTAACAGGTTTACAAAGTTATTTATTATAAGAGCGTGGATGGTTGCGCCTCTCCAGATCAGGACAGTAGGTCTCAGTGTGGTAATGTTTGCCGAGTGGAAAACAGAATTACAACTGTGCAAGGATAAATTCTTCTAAATCAGTGTGGCTGAGACTTCAACTGAAATTGAACTACACTGTATTTCTTGAAAGTTTAACAGCTAAGAGCTTTTACTGCCACGTTATTGGTGAAACCGGTTCCGGAAGAGTCAGTTGAGTTTTAGAACTGCTATCTGAACAGCTTAGTAGTAGTTAAAACCCCTCAAATTCTACACAGATTTTAAGCTTCGAAATAGACCCTGAAGATTCCAGCTTTTCATCAAACTCAACTATTAATGTAAATTTTCTTTCATGTGTGCAATACTGAAAATCTTTTCCTTTATAGGTACTATGTTCAACGCAACTCTGACCGTTTTCTTGGAAAGATGTAAATAGGCCAAGCTTTGTAATGTTATTTTTGTATAAATGGTTTTCAGGACCCTGAGTTACCTTGTTCTGATCATCCTTCAGCCTGTTAATCTTCACTTTAAAATAAGAACAGCAGGGCAAGACATTTAAAACTTGTTCTCATGACTGATAAAGTGAATGAGCTTTGTGCGTGAAATTGCTGCTGTTACGTAGTCTGTGGCCATGCATGTCTCACTGTCAGGTCATGTAGAGCTGGTGAGGTGTGAGGTTTGGGGCGGAGGCAGTGGTTGGTGGTTAGCTTGTTGGTTTACCAAGTCGTTAGCTCTGGCGGAAAGAACTGAGAAGAGCAATCTTGTGATGAAGGTTCTAAATTACAAGCGGGGAAAATGTAATTCACATTCTAGTGCTTGTAGCCTTTTCCTTTATTGTGTGTTTACACCTTACCAGGGCTTTTCTCTTTGGTGTCAAGCTTTTGTGTGAAATGACACTGTGCTTGCTGTAGACTTCTGTACATTTACATTTCGGAAAAACAGTTCTCATTTTCACTTGTAACTGTGTGATATCATTAAATTAACTTCTGTGTACTGAAGAAAGAGGAATTATGCTATTTTCAAATAGCAAACTTCAGGTGATTGTCTTGACAACTGCATACGTACTTGTTGCAGATGTATCCCTTTCCTGACAGAAACACATATCCACAAGTGGAGTTCTTGAGAGAAATTCAGAAACACAAAGAAATGACAAATTTTTCAAGAGTGATACAGCCATATTGTAGTGTTGTAAACACAGCCATAGTTCTCTAAGCTAAGCACAGAGCAGGCGCCGATTGCACGATTATGATTTCCCATTGTCTCATTTCACAGAAATTTTATCAAATTTTGTGACAAACAACCAGTATAACAGTGGAAGAAAAGGTTGCTTTTCAGTTCCTTTCTCAAAAAACAATACACTTTTGTGCCGAGTTGCTAGGTTGTGATTAATCACTCTCTTCCTTTCGAAAGTGGAAGTTCCTGATTTACTGGCTGTGAGAACTCCTGCCTGCTCTCCCATGTGCAGTGGGTACAGCTGTAATATGAGGTTTTTCCACTCTTCCCTTCCTAGGCAGATTTAATCCTGTCCTAGTGTCTTGTGTGTGGGTGATGCAGTAATTGTTTCTAGTGACTTCTGGAAGTGGCCAATAAGCTTGTGGCTTTTGTTGGTTTGTCCACAGAAATTAAAGCAGACTTCAATGACAAATAACCACCCTGCTCTGGAGCATTTTTGTGGGGAGCAACAGATGACCAGGTGGTGATTTTGAGGGCAGCCCAGCACAATTTGGATTTGGTCACCACATGATCACCTGACGATGGAGGGCTTTTCACCAATCATGCCCTGGGGTGCACCAGACCCAGAGCTACCACCTGGGGAGGGGATGTCCTGCTCTGCTCTGTGTGTGCTGCCTCACCTCCAGCACTGCTTGTGGGTGTGGATGTGGGACAGGATGCCCTGGGCAGTGGTTTCTCCTCAATGCATTAGTCTAAGCAAGAGTTACCTGACTGCATTGGTCTAAATTGAGAGCTAGCGCAATCTGTAGTCCCACACAAGAAATCCTGAGCAATATCAGAGGAGGGGAACCATCTGCTCTAAGCCATGTCTGCATCCTTTTAACTACATGCGTTTTTTTGTATGCTCATTGCTTTGGTGTTGTGATGCAGGATTCTGGATATTTAAAACACAGTGTGCTCCTCTAGACATTTTTAATGTTATATGTCATCTGGAGTTCTGCTGTGTAGGTAATGAAATAGTTACTTATATAGAATAATGCAATTCCAGCTACTCAGAATGTATTTTCATTGCTAATTCTGGTGATTATGGTCCCTATTTTGAAATGTCTTGTAAGACTTTTTTAATAGTCTTTTCTTCATTTCTTTGAGCAAATCAACTGTGATTTCATATGCTTTCTGTGGTTTTCAGTTTACGTTTTCAGTTGGACTTGTCCAGTGTATTTCATTTATGTTCCCTCGCACCCGTTTCCCCCCCAGAAAAAAGAAAAGATGTTCACTTTGACACTGCACATAGCCATGTAGAGTAAATCTGAGTATTTTCTGAAGTTATAAAGCTGAGTTGAGAGATTATTTTTCTCCTGTACTGTTGCTTTACTGAGTTCCTTCTAAATTGTAAGGAATGAGTTCTGGCTTACTAATAGAATTCCTTTCTTGCCGTTGTTAATTCTCTGCAACTCACTTTGCTAACATACTTTTTTTTGTTTTTAATAGCAGAATGATGACCTTCGATCCTTATCCTTGTCTGGGCATGTTGGTTTTGATACTTTACCTGATCAGCTGGTTAACAAATCCATCAAGCAGGGCTTCTGCTTCAACATTCTTTGTGTCGGTAAGTGCTGTTCGGATGCAAGCTATGCCTCACCTTAGGAAATGACTTTTTAATGTTAAACGTGAACTATAGTTCCACTCTTTCTTCAACTTTGCTCATTTGTGTCAATCCTTTGGTTTTATATTTAGTATTTTTATAAAAAACAGGAAGACCAAAAAATGTTGAAAGTGGACATCGTGCACTTAATTATGTATGGATAGCTTCTTGGATTTGAGTTAGAAGGCTATACAGTTTTTACTACAACAGAACTTTAGACCTAAAGGTCCTAAAATCCACAGTGACATATTTCTGTGCTTACCAAATAAACACTTCTTTATAAAAATTCTGTGTCAAACCCTGTAGTTTCACAGGGTGGTTTCAGGCTAGTTACTTAGCTTCTGAAGCCAACGGGAAATTTGTCTGCACTTTTGAAAAAACTGAAGTCGGGGCAGTTCTACTTGTTACTCATTATAGGTAAATATTAACTGCATCCTGTCTGTGCAATAAAAAAAGAAAGGCAGCAACTGTTCTGTTTGGAAAAATTATTTAATATTTCTTGGTCAATATGTCAAGTTGTTCTGATAACACTTGGTGTGCTCAGCAGGTATTTTATTTCATGTGCAAAATTTCTCCCCCATCCCTCCTTTTTAGGGGAAACTGGATCTGGGAAATCTACCTTAATAAACAGTCTATTTAATACCAGTTTTGATGACTCCATGTCAACTCATTTTCACCCTAATGTAAGACTTAAAGCTCAGAGATATGAACTCCACGAAAGCAATGTTCGTTTGAAGCTAACTGTTGTGAGTACAGTGGGATTTGGTGACCAGTTAAACAAAGAAGATAGGTAAGTATTGCCTTGTCGCTAATGTATGCAGAAGTCTTGGTCTTCAATTCCAGTTTGATTCTTCTTTGGGCTTCATAGTAAATATTTTTCTTACATATATTCTAAATGTTTGGTTAACTGTTTTCTTTGTGTACCAAAGCAGATAATGTTTTCCTTCTTGTTTAGGAAACTTTTAAGAAATCAGCTGAAATCTATTCCCTTCTATATGGTAAAATCTTTCATGAATGTGTATAAATAAAAACTAGAGTTTGTTTTGAAGTGGAGGAGAACTGGCAGATAAGATCCATGGGAGACTATTTAAACTTCCAAGAAGGTTATGATGTACAGTGCATTATATAGAGTAGATCTAGGTTTTATTTATTTTTATTATTATTTTTTTTTTAATATTGGATTATATTAAAGACTTCAAACTGGAAGGAACATCATGTGGATTCTTAAAGTCTTTTGTTTTTAAGTTGGTCAGCTTAATCTAAAGATACAGAGGTACAATGTTAGCTTTGTCTCTGCTATTAGGAACTGAAGATTTTGCAGTATTGAACTGTATCTCAGCAGATTTTTTCTTTAATTGTAGTGAATTCTTATAGTCCTTTGTAGTACATGGGTGCCTAAATTGTGGTAACTATAAATGAAGGTTAGAGAGTCACATTAAATTGCCGTGAGATCGCTGTCCTGTGATATGGGAAAGCAACTGATGCTATAGACTTGGATGAATGCAACGTATGTAGATATGAGTATAGATACTAGAGATGTTGATATATTGTAAGAAGCTGCCTTTTTAACCCTTCATTAATTTTGGATACAACTACTGCTGTTTAATTTTATTTGCATTTTATTTGGTCTAGTAAATTTTCGCAGCAGCAGAACTGTGAGGTCTTACTGCTTGGACATCTGTGGCAACACTTTCTTTTTGAAAGCAGATTATAATCATGTTTTAAGTAGGATGAAGTTTACTTAAACTGTACTGATATTGCAAATCAGATTTTCATTCTTCTCTCACATTCCTCCTTTCCGATCTGTATTGTTTAAGAGCTCTCTCACGTACAGTACTTCATCTTCAGAGGATACTGGAAGTCCTATTTCTTGGTACTGGTAATTGCATGTTCTTTCTTTTCTTGTGTCTAGAAGTTCTGTTTGTCTTGAATCTAAGAGTTCTGTGCTTACACAGCTTGACTGCCAAAGTTTGTAAAACATCACTTGAGAAGATCACTAATAAGCAAAAGTAACTTTACATAGCTTTTTTTTTTTTATTTTTCCCCACCAATAGTAGCTAGAGAGTATTTTATCTTCTTTAGGTGCACAGTTCTTTTTGGAGTAACCTCTCAGAAATTAGGATCAATACATTTAATTTTCTGCTGTATTATGTAGCTGCACGAACATCCTGTTCCATTGTAAGGTGAAAATGCACGCAACAATACAAGAGTAATTCTTTTCTTAGCCTGTTTGGGAGCAGCTAATGTCTGGTTGTTACATTTTATTTTATTTCTTGCAGCTATCAGCCAATAGTGGATTACATAGATGCACAATTTGAAGCCTATCTCCAAGAAGAACTGAAAATTAAACGTTCTCTATTTAACTACCATGATACTCGCATCCATGTGTGCCTCTACATCATTTCACCTACAGGCCATTCCCTCAAGACTCTAGATTTGTTAACCATGAAAAGTCTAGACAGCAAGGTAACACTTTTAAAACAGCTTTTAGGACTTGTTGTGTTTTCTGACTCATCTTGCAACTTACAAATCTGCTACCAACTCTTCGTTCCATATCTGTGTGTTTGGTTTTAAGATATTGTATTTTGTTTGTTTCTTTCTTTTTTAACTTCAGAACCACTTAGTTCAACTCAAAGTTTACAGTTCATGGCTTGTTTATTTACATATAGGAAGAACACAGACCGCCTCTTAACATCTTATTGTGATAGGACAGGATATCCTCCATGAGTACTGCAGTGTTTATAATAAAGTTTGTTTCTAGTTCTAGTTTTGAGGCTTTGGAAAACTGGCATATAAAAAACTTTGCAGCACAGTAAAGATCTTTTTCTAAATAGCTGAAGAGGTGAGTGCTGTGAGCCCCAGTAGCCTGACAGTTCTGTGATGCACTGTGCTAATGTTTTGAACTACACATATTGGTTAATTTTGAAAACTTTCAAAAATTTCTAGTGATTTAATGTTGAAATATTAGAATACTTCTGTTTTTTTTTCTGTTCTTATTGCCTTTTTGATTTTATGTTACTTTTGTTCTGTCTGCATTTTCTTTTTCCTGTACGTGACCCTTAAGTGTACTTCTAAACCTGAAGACACCTTCAAATACACTTAAATCAACCAATAATCATGTCAAGTATAAATATTTTTTCATTCTCTATGGCGTGAAGGGGCAACGGATGTTTTGAGATTAATGTGTTACATGAAAAGTGTAATTTAGAGAAAAGTGTATTTTCTGGGTGTGAGGAAAAAAAGCAATACTTTGCATATCAGACAGAAGGATATCAGATATGATATGAGGGGCTAAATTTGGTGCTAGCAAACAGGTAAGCTAGGTGCATGGATAGAGTGTAACCTTTATGCTAGTGGCTTTTTGTGGTCATCTTAGTTGAACTACTTTTAAACTACTTCTTGAAGTTAAACTTCAGTAAGTCTGTGTTGCTGTTGAAAGCAGCAGTCTCAGCTGCTTCTTCACATTGTGCGTGCTTAAGTGTTTTCCTCAGTCAGTTTCCTGGATGAGGGGACTGATTTTAACTGAAAACTAAAGATTTTTGCTTGGCTAGGGAACTGATCAAGCTGAAAAGTAGTATGTCTCCTTGGACTGCTGCACAGATTTTAGTTGTGCCTGGAAAGGAGCTGCTGCAGGCAAAGGGCAGAAGATCAAGACTGCTACTTTAGTTGTAACACTTTTAGGTGTTGACTTTTCATGTGGGGTTGAAGTGTTAATGGCCTATGGCTTTCCAGCAGAATTCAGCTTTGTGCGATTGGAGTTGTGATTGGAGAAGAGACTGAAAGGAATCAGTTGGTGCCCAAGTGAGCAGCGGGCATAGATGGAAGCACTGGGACATGGGGCACATCTGGGTGTGGTCCAACTCCATATAATTCAAGTCTCCTGTTAGTGCAATTCAGTGCATTGCTTTCAGGTAGTGTTGTTCTTGGGTGAAAGTGCTGAGATATTAGTTGTCAAGTAAACCTTAGGAGCTGCAAGCAGAGATAAGTACTGTTTATCAGATTAAACAAAAAAAGACTATTTCTGTTGCTTACCTAAAGCCACAGTAGTACTGCTTTAAACTTTAATGACAGGTGTGATTTAACATCAATATTGATAACTAGACTCAGTTTGCAGTGATCTTGCTTTTATTTTGTTACTTGCCTCCACAGTGATCTTTCCCTGCTATTCATTACCAATCTCTCCTAGTTAGAAAGGCCTGAAAACCTTTTATGCTGAGAAGGTGGAGTGAAGGTTAATTAAAGTCTGAGAACTCTCTTTCATCCATTTTTAAAGCTGTGCAGTGGAAAATCTAAATCAGTGTACCTCAGCTAATTTAGATGAAGCTTTGGATTTCTCCTTGCTGTATCAGGTTGTTTATACAATCCTAAGTTATATCAGTCATCAAAATAATAAATATAAATAGCATTTTGATTTAACCACATATATGCATAGGCTGCATATGCCACACTATTAAGGAATATCACCAGTTAATCTTAGAAGTCATGCTTTAGTGTTGATATGAGGAAACTGGGGAGGGAGGAGCCTTAGAGGCAGGAAGATAAAGCGAGCAAGGGTAAGAGAATTCTAGTTTAAAAAATAAAATAGTTTGTTTTATTGATACTGATTTTGAGAGCTCTTTTTTTTTTTTCCAGACTTGTAACACCATTTGTTTTATTTAGAATTAGGGGGACTGCACAAAATTCTCTTTCCTGAAATATTTCTGGAATGCTGACGTGCTAGGCCTTACATATATCTGCTTTGCAAGCACTTGCTAGCATAGCTGTTATCTTTCTAGGGAGGTTGTTTATTTGACTTAGTACTTATTATTACTTTTTCCTGCCCTCCTGACACAAGTCAGTATTTTCTTGAAGTCTTTTGCTGTCTTTGCAGTCTCAGAAAAATTACTGAATGGATTCTTGAAATTCCATGGTTAGGAAATTCCATTCAGGCAGAATAGTTGGAACAATACAAAATGGGGTGTGTGTCTTTTTCTTCCCTTTTTTTTTTGTGTATATAATCAAGGAACCATGCAGAACTCTGAAATCCTCTGAAATCTGGGAGAATTGTTTGTAGTGATGCACCAGAATTTTGGACATTAATCCTTTATTTTGTGTTCTGAAAGGGGTGGTAGGAAGGTCATAGATGCCAAATTATTCTTAAAACTACCGAGTTACTGTCATGACTGTTTTAGCAGACAGGTCAGTTTACAGCATTAGGATTGAATTTAGAATTCTGAGTAACTACGGCAACAACTTGGAGGCAGATTCTTCAGTCTTAGACCTCCTTCTGCTCTCAGCAGATATGTGACAAAGTCATCGCTGTGCTAATGGAGTAAGAGCTATGGGTGACAGTGGTGAGATGAAGAGAACCTCATTGTACCTGAAGGGGAACTGAAGCATTGGCAACCTTTTCTTTGTGCATTTAACCTGTCAACTTTTGTTTATCATGTGAACCATTTTCCCCAGTGCTATCAACCAAAAATTCCATTTTTTTAACAGAGATATAAATACTTCATGATATTTTGGTAACAAGTAGGCACTGCTGTTCTTCTGAGTAATACACTGTGTGTGTTCTCCTTCCTGATTCTTTTCTCAGAGTTTGTTATGAGGAATTGTATTAAATAAAGTGTTACTGTTTTCAGATGGTGGCAGTAAATATATTTCAATTCTTTGATTACTGTTGAAATTAATCAGAAATTGATGGAAAAGTTTAGACTGAAGAGCTTATGACCAAACAAATTTGTTAATGTTGTCATCTGGAAATTGGTGTCTTACAGATTTCATGTGATTTGTCATTAATAGGTGAACATTATACCAATTATAGGCAAAGCAGACAGCATTGCTAAAACTGAACTGCAGCAGTTCAAGAGGAAACTCATTACTGAATTAGTTAGTAATGGTGTCCAGATATACCAGTTTCCCACTGATGATGAAACCATTTCTCAAGTTAATACCATCATGAATGTAAGTACATGTCAGTAATGTCAATATTTCAGTATTAAAACATCGCTCTAACACTAATTCATGCCTGTTCTTTTGTGATCGTGTTGAGGCTTAGAGGTTTGTATTTGTTGCAAGGTGGTTATTTTATTTTCTCTCTCTTTAAATGACTCCCATGCTTTTGGGCTGCCTGTACTCCCCCAGGTTTCCCTGTCCCTTTGCTGTTTTCAGGCTTTGGAAAGAGGATCTGGCTCATAAATGCTTTCTCTTGTGTCTGGATATTTAATATGTATCTCCTACTGTAGATAAATGGATTTGCTCTTTTCCGTAGTGAACACTACCTCACATCTGTTAGAGAAGGTAGTCAGGTGCCTAATTTCCCCAGAGTTCTCTGGTCTTTATGTTTGCAGAACTTTTTTCTGTTTGCTTTTTCCTTTTTTAAATGTTACTTTCCTTCCTAATTGGGACAGCTTTTCTTTCAAAATCACAAGGTCAGGTGCACTCAGCTTTTCCACTGTTGTGCTTTCAGATCTTCCCTGTCAGCTTAAACCGAAACTGTGAAGCTAGGCCTAGCTGTTTTGGGCATTCTAGCTGCATTTGCCATTTGTGTGATAGATTTTGTTTTTCCCCTTTGTTTATTTTTGGAGTGCTTGCTTTTCAGTTCTTACGTAAGAACGCTGAGAGATAAGGCTGTGTTGGTGTGACTCTTACAGGGGCATTTACCTTTTGCTGTAGTCGGAAGTACAGAAGAGGTGAAAATCGGGAACAAAATGGTGAAAGCTCGTCAGTACCCTTGGGGCATTGTACAAGGTAAATGAATTCTCAAATGTATAACAGCAGTGGCTAATAACAGCCTGTATGAATATCAATGAATCTTATAATTAAAAAAGACCATAATGATATGCAGGTCATTCCAAAAGTAATGCCTCTTCTTTTCTTATGTTAGCCCACAATGTAAGAGGTGGATGGATGCTGATGGGATGGCAGTGGAGGGTGAATATTCCTGCCAGTATTTATTTACGTATTATTGCTGCGCGACACATGGCTGCAGAGGGGCAGTCTGACACAATAGCATCTGACATGGAAATATATATGAAGCAAAAGTCTGTCTTTGAATTCCTCCATGCAGAAAAAATGACATTCATTGATGCTTGCTAAACATTTATGGAGACCAAACAGTGGATATGAGCACAGTGAGATGGTGGATGCTGCATTTCAGCAGTGGTCACAGCAACATGAAAGGCAAACTGTGTTCTGAATGGCCATGCACCATAGTTACTACATTGAATGCAGAGCATTTCAGTCAGCTCATCTTTGTAAACTGGTGAATTATGACCAGGAAACTGTGTTTGGAGCTGAATATCAGCTT
Organism: Odontophorus gujanensis; assembly: GCA_013399175.1. Classification (NCBI taxonomy): domain Eukaryota; kingdom Metazoa; phylum Chordata; class Aves; order Galliformes; family Odontophoridae; genus Odontophorus; species Odontophorus gujanensis. Next base: position 370,931 of record VXAB01002555.1, on the reverse strand, counting down.
CAGTGCATTGCAAACAATGATGGCAGTGTTGGAATATCACAAAGTTTGTGGCAGGGGGGGCCCACAGATGCTCACACATGAACAGGAAGAATACCATACGCATGTTGTCAGGACCTATTGAACCAATTCTGGGCTTAAAGTGACAGTTTCCTGGGTCATGTCATTACTTGCTATGAGATGTGGTGTCACCATTACTAGCTGGAGTCAAAAGAGCAGTCCATAGAGTGGCGATGTGAATTCCCTATTGAAGAGAGAGTTCAAGACACAGCCCTCAGTGGGTAAAGTGATGTGCAGTGTCTTTTCAAATAGGAAAGGGGTGTTCTTTCTGGTTTTTCTGGAGCCTGGACAAACCATCAACTGACATTACTATTGCTGACTGAGCTGAAGGATCGAACTTCCGGAGTTAAACCAGAGAAGAAGTTAACCACACGCACTGTATAGTCCAGATTTGGCACCTCATGACTTCTGTCTGTTCACACTGATGAAAGATGGACTGTGTGGGCAACATTTTCCTAGCAGTGACACCATTACAGCAGCTGTGAAGCAGTGGGTCACCTCTGGTAATGCAGATTTTTACAACCATGGTATGAAGCCTCTTGTATATAGCAGGTGAAATTGAATAGTGAGTGGTGGTGACTGTTGAAAAAGTGTTTTTAGTAGCTGAGAATGGGCTCTGTCAAATAGTGTTATTGTACTCCTTGTATTTGTTGTTGTTTCCATGGAAATAAATAAAAGGCATTACTGTTGGAGTGATCTGTGTATTTTTATGGTCTTTTTTAATGGTAAGATTCATTGATATTCATATGAGCTGTTATTAGCCACTACTGTCATCATATTGGTTGTATTTTGTATAAGCAGCTTAGAGAACTTAGAAATTCATATTTGAAGTGTGCAGTAACTGGTAGTTCCAATGCTGATCCTTTCCTGGCATCAAAAAAAAAGAATAAAAGAAGAAGAGAAATTAGTAGTCCTTCAATTCAGATATTCCAGTATGGTCTGGTTTCATGTTTTCAATGGTACATACAGTTAGTGCTTCAATGTGTATATTAAAAAATCACAAGGAAGTGCAGGAGGTATAATAAATACAAATCCCTTTTCTTGGAAGTGTAGTTAGTAAACAAAATAAAAGGGTCTTAATGCTATTTAAGAATATATTCTGACCATTTCTGTACTTGTGTATAACGATCCCTCTTTTTGATTAGTGGAAAATGAGAACCACTGTGACTTTGTGAAGCTCCGTGAGATGCTCATTTGCACAAATATGGAAGATTTAATAGAGCAGACTCACACATGCCATTATGAGTCGTACAGACGCTGCAGACTGCAGGAGATGGGCTTCATAGACAGTGACCCTGAGAAGCCAGTAAGGTAAGAGTCTTAATGTACAGCACTGGCTTTCCACTGTCATTCATTTCATATCTGACTGTATCAGCACAACACAGAACAGGGCTCATAGTTAGAACAGTTCTTATAGGAGAGTGAGAGAATATTTTTAATGTTTATGTACATACCTGTCCGTTCATTTATCTTCATGGAGCAGTATATGAGCTTATATGAACACTGCTTTTACAGGCATACAGGGTCTATTTCTGAAATATGTCTGTTTTATAATAAACTGGAGAATTCTAACTTTCATTGTGGATGAATATCTGATTCTGGGCAATGATTGGTCTGCGCTTAAAGTTCAGGAGGAGCTGAAGCTTAAACTTCTACGAAGCCGTTGTTTACACTGTTAACTTCACACATGAAAAGTCACATTTTATGCCTGTGATGTAACTGCCTACGTGCTGAATTTGATAATCTGAGATAGATTGTTTTATGAAAAATGTAGGAAATCTTTCAGCACTGATGTTTGTAGCATTTAAACATTGACACTCGAGGAGATAACGTGACCTCTCTTTTGGCATGATGTACAAAAGCTGTTTGTGGAGTTCTGGTACAACTCTTGGATTTAAAAGTACAATAGTAGTCTATTCATTCAAAATTGTATGCCAGTGCAAAGCAGCATCAGTAATTCTTGGATTTTCAGGTACCTTGTGAGATAGGTTACAGGTGGACAACTATAAAGGCTTTCACATGTGGAAAAAAGACAACAACATTATCAAACTTTGTTTTTATGTGATGCCTTGTGTGTGTGTGGATTGTCTAGTCCTGCCATTTTGATAGTCTAGTAACTTCCATTAGGGAATCTTAGATTGAAAAGTTGTCAATATCCTGGATTCAAATTGTTCTTAGCAAAAGATGATTGCTGAGAAGCCCAGAGCAGGAAAATTTGGGATAATAGGAAACAGCAGTCTAGACATCAAGACTGCTTCCAGCCACACAAATATCAAAATATATACTGTCTGGTAAGCTTAGATGTTTGCAAGGGAGGAGTGGATTACTATATTATTGAATTTGAACATCCACATTTTTATTATAAACTGTGTTGTTGTCTCAGGGAACGTTCTTGTTTTGAAAGAAGAAAACTGATAGGCAAGAGTCTGTTGAAAAAAGGTGTTAATTCTTCTCTGGTGTAGTTGTTTTTCTGTTTTCAGAGGTACAGTTTTTTCATCTTAAATGTCTCAGTTTCTCAGTATGCGAAGAACTTTCCCTTACTCCTCCCTACAAGTGGAATATTCAGACCTTGCAGTTCTTGAACAAAAACATGGGTTTTTTTTTCAGTCTGAGACAGTCTTATCCTCTGAGGATGATGAGAGAGCAGGAAGGATTCAATCAGAAGTTCACATGTAGAGAAGCATTGATAACATTTAAATTGTCTTTTCTAAGGAAGGAAAACACCATATTTTAAAGACCATTAGACTTCTTCCTCAAAAAGTCCCTTGTAATTGGAGTTCAGCTGACCTGATGAATGAGAAAATGTGTGATTTTTTTTTTTCCATATTTTTAAACGTAATTTGATAATGAGGTAAATCCAGTGCCTGCAAGATTAATCTGTTACTGATGTCAGGATACCTCCTTTAGTGATTTTATCTGATGAAATAGATTAGACTGAGTCTGAAGATGTCCACATACTGAAATAAAGGTGCAACTGCAGTGTGTTAGTTCAGTCTAGTTTTTGCTTTAGCTTTTTTGCTTTATTACCCAAAGGTAATGTGCTTGCTAGCAGAACTGACACACATTGAGGCTGCTGGCACTTGCATAACCTGTGCTGTAGCTTTATTGTTATTGCATATGCTGTCTGAACTCAAAGATAGCGTGAATTAATACACCTGTGTGAAAACCATGCCCATGTTTTGAGTGGTAGATGCAATATTAGGACCTATGTTGATTAAAAAACAAAAAAGCAAACAAAAACAACAAAACAAAGTAAAAAGTAGTTCTGCTGAACTCATTTAGTTGTAAAGTATCACTCAAATATACTTGGATAGCAAAAGCGCTTTTTGACGTCGTAATCTTACAGAATTTTAAGTCTGCATGTGCAATTTCAAGTCAATTCTTCTATCTCCTTAGGTTATATTTTGAATAAAAGTAAGTAACTTTAGGATTGGGAAACTATCCAGTCATTTTAAATTTAAATACAGAAGGAAGAGATTTCAGCTACTTGTTGCTCTAAATAATTGTGTTTTTAGATGTCCTGCATTCATAAGTCTTTCCATTTATAAACCCTAACAGAAATTGTTAAAAACTAAGGGTGAGACCTCAAAGTTGGTACAAAAGCGTGTGTATAATGCATTTAGTTTTAAATATATGAAGCAGTAAAGAATACAAAGCATGTTTGTTTTTGTGGAATCACGTGATTTGGAGAAGTTGTATGGAAAAAGTTTTGTTGGGAGAATTTGTAGCAGTAAGCAGGCATGCTTTCTGAAGTTAGTGTGCTCTTTGGGATTTGAGGTACATGTGTACACAGGCTGCATTCCTTTTTTCCCAAGTAGATCTTTGCTGGCAGAAAGTGGTGGTATATACCCTGCAAATATCAAATGTGTGATAGTATTTATGTGAATTATCAGCATATTTTAATTTACTGTGATGTGCTTGGATGTAAAGTAAATTCTTCGTTTTGAGTACCTGTTTTTCAAAGGGAAGAAAATCGCCTTGCATACCAGAGTGTCTGTTAGGTTAAGTTCAGAAAAAAATGGAAGGAGAGGCATGGAATACTGAAAGTGCTCATGGATGTCACCACAGGATCAGTCTCAAGTATTTTATAGCAGTCTTGGGAATCTGCAGAGATCCCAGTTGACTGGAAACTGGCTAACATTATTCCAGTTTTCAAGAAGGGCAGGAAGGAAGACTGATAAATTACAGACCTGCCAGTCTCACTGCAGTGCCTGGCAAAGTTATGGAGAATATTACTGTGGGAGTTACTGACAAACACCTGAAAGACAACACAGTCACGGGTCACAGCCAGTGTGGGCTTACAGGGTAAAGTCCTGTTTAATGAACTTAATCTCCTTTTATGACAAGGTTACCCACTCAGCTGACCAAGGGAAGCTGGTTCATGTAATCTTTCTGGATCTACACAAAGCTTTCTCGTGGTATCCATCTGGAGAATATATCCAACATGCAGCTAGATCAGTAACACTGTGGGGGAACAATTAATTGTTGTGTCCAGGTGCACTGTGTTTGTAACGTCCTGAGTTAAGGCTGAGGTTTCATAGTGTGGAAATTTTGGAGGGATTTTTCTGGCAATTTCAGTGTCTTGATTAATAACCGACTTCTGCCTCAAATGCAATAGTTTTTACTTGAAAGTTGTAACTCCAGTGTTTTAGAATGTGATATTTCTCAAATGCTTTATTTACTTTGAAAATTAAAGTCTGCAGGAGCTACTAGCTTCAATTTTTTCTTTTCTTTTTTTTTTTGCAAGGTTGTGTACTTAAATAAAAATTAAGAAAGCTCAAAAACCTGTTTCTACTGAAGTTTATGAATGATTATGTGGAGAACTGTGATACTTAATATTTCAGATGTGTTTGATTTGTTTAAAAAACGTTCCAGATAGTTAGTTGTCCACATTGAATTGAGTAGTGTGCTGGAGAACTGCTTATGTTTTTGGACTTCAGTCTACAGAAAGCCTACGAGGCAAAGAGGCACAAGTTCTACCTTGAGCTGCAAGGAAAAGAGGAAGAGATGAGGAGAAAGTTTGTGGAGAAAGTGAGGGAGAAAGATGCAGTATTGAAAGAAGCAGAGCAACGAGTAAGTATGACCATCTGTGTGAGTCTGTTTGCTGAGATTTGGAACAGTTCTTAGCAAAATCACAACTAGTTGATACTTGCAATTTTCTAATAGGCAGGTGTAATGCTTAAAATGGAAAGCGGATTGACTGCACAGATTAGTTTGGCAGAATGATTAGATGCTCGCAAATAAATGGCAAACTTTTATGGAGTGAGAGAGGTTATGGTCTGCAGGGTTCAGCTGATAGCTGGGACAAGTCAAAAGGAAGGAATATGGTAATGAATATAACGGTGTTTGTCGTATCAGCACAGCAGGTGCTTTTCAGGCATAGGTTGCTGGAAAGGCCTCTAAAAATCACATTACAGCAATTTATGACAGTTAACCATGGCCTAGACACTAACGAATCATGCAATTACAGTTATTATTTTTTCTCCATTACAGTAGAGTTGAGTTCTGTGGTGAGATTTTAAACAGAAAAATATTGTTGTTTTAGATCCTTTCCCACCACATCCCACAAGGAGATGTTCTTCTCACTTGCAGATTGAAGAAGGAGCTCAGTCTTGTATTACAGTAATAGTGGGTTCATAGAGTATGTTCAGATGCACGTTTTAAGTATGGAAGAGGCTTTATTTATTTAACCTGTGTAGTCTCCTGTGTTAGTGGTAGAGAATATCAGGTTCAATCCTCAGAATGAGGCTGTGCAGTTGGAATAATACTTATCCATGTTCAAAATAGGCACAGCTAGGTTCACTGTGATACCCTTTGATATTTTTCCCTCTTTGCTTTATATCATGCAGTTTCTGTGAGCTCTGCATATTGCTACTGAACTGTGGATATTAATATCCCCAGTTCCTGATGTGAGAAAACGATAATACAGTCACTTACAAAGAATATTTGTAATATATTCTCCTGCTGCTCGTTCTCCCAGAAGTGTGTATATGGAAATAAAAGAAAAACAGGAGTTTCTGTTGTACTTGAGATGGCTTTTGTGTCCTTCCTTTAGAGGAAACTTGTACTTACAATGTGCAGCATTACTGCTCTGGAGAGGTACAATTGCTTTAGGACCTTACAATTTCTACCCTGAATTATTTTTTTATTGCAATGCATCAGATTAACTGTAGTAATGAAATAAATGATGAATAGTATACATACATATACATCTATAAAACCTACCAGCTCTATTGTATTAGGGTAGGCATACTGATAGATTTATAGTATAATTTCTTTGTTCTTTCTTTGTGCAAGATGGAAATAAATCTCAGTGATTTTTGTACTCAGATTGAGTTATGCCACTTCTGTATTTGGGAACAGGTTGCCCAGAGATGTGGTGGATGCCCTATCCATGGAGACTTCCAAGGCAAAGCTGGATCAGGCCCTGGGCAACCTGATCAAGCTGTGCATGTCCCTGCTTATTGCAGGGGAGTTAAAACAGATGGCCTTTTGAAGCTCTCTTCCAACTCAAAGGATTCAGGGGCACAAACTTTGTCTCTCAGCAAGCACTCTAGTTCACTTGAGTCTGAAGCTGTGCATATAGATTCTGAATGTTTAACGTTCTCAGCTGGATCAGAGAAACAACATTGTCGAAATCCAGGAGTATTGTGGTAAGGCTGTGAGTTTTCAGCCAGATCAACATCTTGATCCAGCTGGTCAGAAGGACACTGAAGCAGGGCTGGGTGGGAGGTGAGGAAGGGAGACATGCAGTACCCCTTGGTTATCATGTGCAATTACACAGTATGTTTAAACAGATCAAATTCATCTTAACGGTGGAATCCATTGATAAATCAAAAGAAACAGAGAGTTTTTGTTGCAGAAAAGCAGTTAACATCTGGCAGATAACAAGTAACTCCTCCAACCTAATTGTGTGTGTACATACTAATACATGCATGTAATTAATAAATGTATTATAACACATACCCTATATAACAAAAGTAGGTAGGGTCTCTTGCCCACCTGGCTTTAGGGAAGTGGATTCTGCTTGACACACCCTGATGTAATAATTTGGTTCCTCTCTAAAGGAGTCCTTGTTTTTGGTCTAACGAAGGTATATCCTATGGTAGATGTAATGCTCATGTGGTGTCTTCTATCATTTCTACCCTCATTTTGTGTGTGGTAGCCTGGCATCCCATGAGAAAAATACAATATAAATCTGATATATTCTTCTGGATTGCTGATTTTTGGGAAAGAACTGTTTTTTGTACTTGTAACATTAGGTGGTTTTTACTGTTTAATTGCAGTGTTTTTGTGCTGTGATATCACCACCTTGTGTGACTAGTTGGAAATGCATTTTCTGTGCTTTCTTTCAACAGATAGAGGCTAAGTTTGAACATCTTATGCTAATGCATCAAGTAGAGAAACAGAAATTAGAGAAGAAGAGAACAGCTCTAGAAGATGAAATTGCTCTATTTAACATGAAGAAAGCTAATGCTGAATTACTCCAAACACAGCCAATGATCTCTACTCCTGTTAGCTTGAAGAGAGACAAGGACTGCAAAAGGTAAGTGCTTTTGATAGTCATCAGAGATAGCAATAGAAAATTCTTTCAGTTTTGTAACACAAATTTTAGTCTTTTAGAGAAGATGCAGATGTGTTCCTATTCTTGTTATGTGCTTGAAATATCATGCTTGGATCTCTGACTCTAAAATTAACATTTAGAGTAATTGTTGTTTATTCTATGAACATTCTTCCTTTCCCCT
>VXAB01002555.1:290252-363117 GCA_013399175.1 Odontophorus gujanensis | reverse complement strand
CCCTTCCCCCCCCCCCCCCCCCATGAAGGGAGCAAGGTTTTCGGCTTGAACTGCTGTGCTTTGATGTCAGAAATGAAGAAGTTGTGAATGTTCACAAACAGAGCGAGAGGGAGAAGGTAGAGAGGGAGAGAAATCTACCCAGGGAATTCCAGAAGTAGTATTGACTGCAACAGCATTCAGATTTTGAATGTAGGTGGCATTAGCTTTGTGAGGCGACTTGTCTGCTACTGTCCCTTAATGCTAGATTTGTCTTCCTGTTACAAACTTCTGTGAGGAGTGCTTAATAAAACTGGCTCTAAAATTACACTATCTGTGGAGTTTGACCTGATGCATGCTTCACTTGATGTTCCTTCCCTCTCCACACTAAAATAAAAGCCTGAATAAATTCAGAAATTTTAGAAATGCATTCAGAACAATGAGCTCATCTTCTTCATTTATAGACATTAAATTAAATGATGTAAACAACAGATGTTTTCAGTTTATTCTTTTCCATTCCTGATAGGTTACAGTTATATAAATGGAAAGAAAAGATGAAATGAAAAGATAAATGGATGCCATTTTGTTGATTAATATCTCATGGCACTTAAAAGCACATCTTTTCACAGAACTGTAGGGGTTGGAAGGGACCTCTAGACCGGGTTGCACAAGTAGGCGTCCAGGTGGGTCTTGAATATCCCCAGAGGAGTCTCCATCAGTTTGTGACCATTTCCCTTCGTCTTATTATGCTCCACTGAGAAGAGTCCAGCCTCTTCCCTTTGCCTTCCACTCCTTAGATATTTATAGATGTGGATCAGATCCCCTCTGAGTCTTCTTTTCTCGAGGCTGAACAGACCCAGGTCTCTCAGCCTTTCCTCATAACAGAGGTGTTCCACGCCCTTTATCATCTTTGTGGCCCTCTGCTGGACTCTTTCCAGGAGATCCCTGTCTTCTTTGTACTGCAGAGCCCAGAACTGGACACAGTACTCGAGGTGAGGCCTCGCCAGGGCAGAGCAGAGGGGGAGGATCACCTCCCTCGACCTGCTGGCCACACTCTTTTTAATTCACCCCAGGATGCCTTTGGCCTTTTTGGCCACCAGACCACACTGCTTTTGTACACAACTTATGCATAACTGCTGGATTATAAAACCTTCAGAAGCTTTGTGGGTGCGTGTACTTCCACAAATACTAGCAAGACAGCTTTGAAGTTTTGGGATGTATGCTAGAAGCCTGCTTCTGGTTTTCACTCAGTTTTATTGCATTTCAAATAATGTTACTGAGTTTCTATTCCTAGGCTTCTTTTTTTGGAAAAGGGGAATTACTGGTGACAAAAGTCATAATCTGTACTGTTGTGATTAACTCCCAAGTGCAGAGATTTCCACATGTTATCTCTGGTTTAGTCTTATTTCTTCAGAGTATGTTACACTTCATACGGTTGCTTTTGTTTTTCAGTTCCAACTTTACATAATACCAGTGACAGAAGAATGATCATTTCTTTTGAAGAAGCTGTGATGCACAATGTGGTTTTGGAGGTCAAGGAGTGACATTTTCTTACTAAAGGAATTGGACAATCTCTCTTGTTGCTGCACACTACGAGAGAGTTTTTAAGTTTGAGCTACATACACGTGGTGTGGTAGTTACTGTCATTGTCTTTGGGCTCTCTAGTGTGTGTCTGCCTTGATGCACACCTGCTTCGTGTACATGTGGCCAACTTCCATCCATTTGAAGTGCATTGTACCAAAGAAAAGATGCGTGCTTTGAACAGTTCCATTCATAGTATGAATGCCTAAGTACAAAAGTATGAATGAATATATCTTCTCTAGCCTTTCTAAAGAGTTATTTTCGTATGACATATTAGTCTACTAAATATAATTTAATACAAGTGCTGACATAATGTAACCATTTACTTATTTTGCTGACGGTGGTTTATTTATAAGCTTTTATTTACAAGTGCTGTCCTCCTTCTCAGATGCAATCCATTGAGATACTTTATCTAACATTACTAACAATTTGGAAAGTACCTACAACTTCTTGTTGCTTGTGACTGCTGTTCAGTTACAGCAGAGGTCAAACGTTGCAAAAACTGTTAACTTCAAGAGCTTTGGGTTAAAACAAATGTTTCTGATGGTTTCCTTTATGTTTTGAGTAGTCATAGTAACAGTTGGGAAACATTCTCAAGGAGATGCAGTTCTCTGAAGTTGCTTTGTAGGACTTCTGAAAAACAAAATTCTAAGTTGAGTGAAATAAAATATGTTGGTTTTGCTTAAGTGTTGCTGTTGTTCTTCCTTTCCCTCCCACGTTACTAAAGTCAAGGGGTAAGAAAAGCTTAAATGTATTGCATTTATGAATTAGAAAAATGTATGACTGCATACTGTGTCTGCAGGACAGTGTGCCCCTGTACTTAAAACCAGGACATTTCTGTTTTATTCACACAGTGCTGCATCTGAGATTGTTTTCCTTGAGTTCCACAGCAATGGGAAGGAATATATATATAAGGTATGTAAGCCCTTCACTGACCAGGGAAGGCTCTAGCTGTGTGTGTTTTCAGTTGTTCCCACAACCCAAACAGGCTGTGACATAGGTTAAGAGGAGACATTCATTTAGTCCACACTCTCTGTCAGCATGTAATTGACACCTCTTTCATGAGGAGAAAGCTGACTGGGGCCAGGCCCTGTGGTTGTTGCTTGATTTCTCCCTCCTGAGCAAAATTTTGCTTGATGAAATATACTCTCTGTTTACCTTTGTACTATTGACTGGGCTGTCTGCATCTGTTTGATTAGGAACAGGGGACGTGCCCTCCTTGACAGAGGTAACAGCCACATGAAAGAAGTCTGGTTTTTTTGAACTCAGCAGTGGATGTCGACATGTTCTCCCATGATCTAGAGCGGAGTAGTTATAACTGAGTGATGTGTACCATCAGCTCGATTGTAGTGTGGGCTCTCCCAGCCACTGACTCAGTTCAAGTATGGTTCTTCATGTGCATTGCAAAACCGGAGCTGAACTGGTTACAGTGGGTGCCACTGCTGGCTTGGAGATGGTTAAGCACTGGTAGACCTCAGTAGCTCCGTGCCTGGCTGTTGATGGAGGGTGTGCTCTTCTCTGAGGGCTGGGAACCATGAGCAGTGCAACATTTTGGTTAGAACTGTTTTACACTGAAGTTCATGTGTTAGCTTGGGAGTGTCTGCATGGGCTCAGCAGCCAAACAGAACTGGGGCAGGGCTTGGGAACAAGGCTGGAGTTGCAGAGAGTTTGTTAACAGCACAGAATCATCTGAGAAGGCCAGTGGGTTTTTATTTTTCCTCCTGATATTTGCTCAAGTAGTGAAGAATCACCTGAAGGAGTGGGTAATTCTGTATTCATTGTACATAAATTAGCCGAGAGATTAGATACAGGATAAGCACACAAGTGCACATCACAGTTGGACAGTAAAATGAAGTTCAAGGAATCACAAAGGAACAGCTAACTATATCTCCTGAAAATGGAGAATCAATCAGGTTGCTCAGTGAAGTTGTGGATGCCCCCTCCCTGGAAGCATTCAAGGCCAGGCTGGATGGGGCTGTGAGCAGCCTGGTCTAGAGGGAGGTGTCTCTGCTTAGAGCAGGTAAAAAAATAACCTTCTTCCATAACAGCAGTAGCATCGCATCAGTACAGAAAGGAAAGGAAATGACCTGAGGCCGCTGGGTGGCCAAACAGCAAAACAGTGCTAGGTACTGACATTCTCAAACTTTAAACCAGAAAAAAGACAGCACTATTTTCGCTAGGGTGCGCTCAAAGGACGTGGCTGCCGTGAGTAGCAGATGTGTGTGATTAACTGGAGGGGGTTGAAGTGGCAAAGAAAGCATTTTCTAGTGTGTTACCCTGTATCTGTTCATTGTGAGGTGTTTATTTATGAGCCCCCGTTTTTTGTTGGTAGAGACAAAATCCAGCTAAGACCAGGAATGATGGGTTCTGCTCTGGGTTTTTGCCCAGTTCCCCCAAAATGTTGCCAGGGGTATTTTATTTCACCTCAGTCACAGTTTAGCATTCAGACGGATGTACTTCTGTTGTTTCCTGTGGGTTTATTTTCACATTTTCCTGACTTAAAAGCTTTCTGTTGTAGTAATGTGTTTACAAATTGCTTGAAGATCTCAGTTGTTTTAATTGCTCAGACTGTCATTCCATTTGTCACCTGCACAGCTAGAAAAGCCAAAGCTGTGGCACCTTCCTGTCACACAGATTATTTAAGGGTGACTGGGAGTAGTCAGAATGGAATCACGAAGGGGAAATAATGCTTGCCTAACCTGGTATCCTTCTGCAGCAAAAACAGTGGAAAAAGTGAGAGCTGTGGATATTATTTTTTAACTTCAGCGAGCTGTTCAGTGCTGTCTTCCATGACATCCTTGCAGATGAACTGATGAAGTACAGACAAGTATGAAGAGTAGTCTCCAGGATGTGAGATCCCCGATCAATGTGTACAGACCACTGCATGCTTAACACTTAGTCTCAATGCCTGCTGGCAGCTATTGCATTCCTGTATTCTGGGAGCAGGAAATCCTTCTTCCCCCAGTAGCCTGTGTGCTTTTGGAGGGGCTGATTCTTTCCAATAAGAGGAGATTGAGGGGTAGAGCTTTCAGCATGGCTAAGATTTTACTTCTCTGCCTCCACACAGTGAAAATGCAGAGCTGGTTTTGACTAGGAAACAGTTAATTCCCTCACTCAAAACTCAGGAACAGCAGACACCGTGGTAATCTCCCATCTCTCTGGAGGAAAGTGAAAATCATTAGCGTGTTCAGAAGGAGGGAAAGAAGTGGCTAAGAGGGTGCTGCTGGTACTTTGCACAGTCATTTGGGACTATGTTTTTCACAGCCTCTGCTTACAGCTGTTTTCTTGGGATGGTTATCATTTGCTTCATTTTGGAAATGCCAGAGGTGGAAAACCATTCTCCCCAGCTCTGGTAAGCACAGTGTGGCAGTGCAATGCCACACCATGGCTTGGGGAAGGGGGGGCTTTCCAGGCACATGGGTGACTTTCAGATCTTCTGCACTCTGTGGCTCCAATAGTTCAAAGTTCTGATGATGTTGCAAGAGGGAATTATAAACCTCTTTATCAGATAAAACTTTCGTAGGCCGGCAGAAAACTATCTACATAACTCAGAAACTGGTATATGCTTTACCATAGCATTGTTTCAGCAGTTCTGAGGAAGCGGATCTGCAGACTTTTCGGTTTGTCAGTGTGAAGGTTTTTGCTTTTCTGGGGAGATGTGATGATCCCAGTGCATTTTGGCTGAGCTGTCTGGCAAGGTGTGCAGGCAGCTGGAGGGGTGAGAAGTGCTGAACATGAGTCACGACCTTTTCCTCTAGCATTTGTTAGCCTCCCTGTCATTCTGTTAAAGACTCATTTGACTTACAAACTCCGGTGAAGAATTCTTGCTAGCTGCCATCTAGAAACACATCAGACGAGACTGATGAACTGTACTGAGGAATACAAAACACAGCTGCTGTTTCATGACTGTGTTCACAATAGATGAATGACACCAAAGCTTTGCCCCAAGGTCAAATCATTCTATATTCCTAATAATTGTAAATGTGCAACTGCATAATGCAAGTATGTAAATGTAAAAAATAATTTCACTGCCCATCTTGATGGGATTTGAGATTGGGATGTTTGTTTCATCTCTGATGTTACAGAAACTTTTTTTGCTAATAACAGCTTCTCAAGGAAAATAAAAATCTTACGTAAGTTGTGGTATCTGACTGCTCCCCAGTCTTCACACAAAATGCATTCTGAAGTGGGAATGTTTTATTTATGTGTTTAGATGGAAGAGGAGATCCGTGGTGGGTAGGGCTTGGATTTTTAAACATAATTATATTTTTTTACTTGTACACGCTTTCTGAAAGTGAGCAATGGAAATAAATCCATCATAGCTTTTAATATGCAGTTACAGTCGCACAGGAAGTCTGTGATGGAAATGGGTGCTTGGACTAACACCCTTTGCTGGAGCAAGTGGCCTGCTTACACCCTAGACTTCGTTCTCAAGCCTGCTCCTGTTTTGACTGATTAATAACAGACAGAAGCTTTTGTGTACGGTGATCTACGGAAGAAGGAAAATGATACAATCTGGCTTCTCAGTGCTTTTGGGTTATCTTTCTATCTGTGATTCTGGGATTTAAATGTCTTCTACTGTTCCTTAGATTCCCTGGTCACTTCTGTGTGAGAGGTACTCGTGTACGTGTTTAGTGTCTTGCTCTTGGAGCAATGTGTGGTCTGTGATGTGGATGTGAAGTGTCGGTGAGTCTTCCCTTGCTGGAAAATAACTTGCCACAGATAGGCGTGTAATCTATTCTGAACTGTCAGTCCATCTTACCTCAGAAATTCCCAATCTTGGTGAATAAATTCATTGTCTAAAAGGTTTGAAGTTTCAAATCCCTGCTCCAAAATAGACAGAACAAGGAGCTGGATTTAAAACTCTTCTCACACTGAGCTCTTTAAAACTCTTCTCACAGTTTTGTGTGAGTGTGTTTCCTTTGGTTCCTCGTGGAGCAGGGTTTTCTTGTATTCCTGCACCAGGACAAAACAGGAGTCCTGTCAATCAACTGCAGCCAGGCTTGGCTGTACACAGGCTGCTCGCCTTCCTGCCTGGGCCTACCTCAGGCTCTTCCAGCCCTGCTGGTCCAGCCATGTCAGCTGGGTTCTAACCAAGCATAATTAGCATCTAATGCAACCAGTTCTTCACTTGACCACTTGAGCAAGGATGTAGTTCCTATTTCAGTGGCTACCAAGCAGGTTGCCAATCTGTCTGACCAGTGGTGTCCCATGGCATGGCATGGCAGGGGAGGGTGATGTGGTCAGAAGGCATTCTTCTGCCTCGGAAATCTGAGTCCAGCCTGGACTCTTGAAAACAACCTTAGGGCAAATGTGAGATGAACCAAGGCTCTTTGGGCCACCACAATTCAGCATACCAGCTTTTAAAGGCTACCAGCAAAACTGATACTCTGCTTCAATCATTTTTAAAGAAGAGAGGGAGATCCTAATTAAAAGATGATGCGCTGTTTATCTTGGCATACAGGGAAATACTTTCCTAACATTTTGCTGGGGCTGCAGAGACAGCTCAGTTTATGAATCCAGTCATTGGAAATATCATCACAGAAACATAACCCATGTGGTAGATGAAACTTCAGACTTCCCCAGTACGGCCTTTCATGCCAATAAGACATTTTGAATATTTCACCCCTCTTTGCCCGTGAGGTCAGGAACGATCCTTACATTTTAGTGGATGACATCATGAAGTTTGTGTGTTGGCAGGGCTTCTTGTGTCAATAAATACAGATACTGCATTGCAAGTATGTTGCACTGGGGATTGATAATGGCTGCAAACAGACTGCTGTCAATGTCTAAGTATGCCAATAAAGTAATTAAAGCCCAGCGTGCTCACTGATAACAGCCATGTTTTACAACCTGCCTGCACAGGCTGTTTGAAAAAATCCCAAACCCATACAATCTTAACACACATTTAAAAATAATTTGCGGCTTTAAAAATTTGATCAAACGTACTAAAACGAGTCTCATATCTTGGGACACAACACCTGAAGCAGTAAATTCAGTGCTGTCTGACAGAAGAGCCTCTGTGCAGAAGTGTTAGCTTCAGGTTTTGGAAACTGCCTCGGGAGAGCGGGGGTGGAGGAGTGAGTCGGACGTGTGGGTGACTTACAATGCAGCTATTACAGCGTGTTTGTCAAATGAAACATTCAGATGTTTCAGAAACTCAAAGAAATAGACAAGACCGAGGACCAATGTTTCTGGAAACACCGCATCTGTTTGCTTGGAAGATTTCTTTTAAAGAACTCTACAGTTTTCTTGGAAATTGAGAAGGAAAGGTATGTCGTGGTTGCTCTCTATCTTTTATTTAATACTTTTTTTTTTTGCTCATTTATTCTTTTTGTATTGTAAAGCCCATTTTTGCCTTGTTTATCCAAGTCGCCATAGAGGGGTGCTAAGTAACCACGCTGGAAAGGCTGGGGCCGTGTCCTGCTCTAAGCCCAAAATTAGGTTTGGGTGTAAAAACAAACCACAGGCAAAGAAAAGCTGTGAAAGTCCCACTTCATACAGCCTAAATTAAAGGACTGTCTGGAATTCACTCTCCAGAAGCAAATGGGACTGAAAATCCTCAGGCTATTGAAGTCTGTGTAAGCACGGAGTTGGGCCAGAACTCAGCCACAGGAGATGTGAAAGGCCGCCCTGCAAGGCATTGGGTTTGAGAAACCCGGGCACTGAGCTGCCAGAAGAGGAAAGATGGGGCTGCTGGGGCAGGTGTGCTGTGCTGGAGATCAGATCCCGGCCTTCTAACACAATTTCTTTTAATACTAGACATAACCGCACATCCTTCCTTTTCCATCTTAGCTACTTGCTCAGTAAATTTTCTTGTGACGATTCTCAGCCTCAAAAGCTGAAAACGCGTTTTACCTAAGCACGAAGGAATGCTCTTTGGTAATATCTTCATGGTTTACATCATGAAAACATTCCTCAGACTAAAAACGGCACAGCTGATGTCTCCGTCCTCTTGCATTTGCTGCCAACACTGGAGTAGGAAGATGTGCTCTGGCAGGCACTGCACACTGTTCTGTACCTTAAGGCCAGGTGTGAAAGGTGGAGATTAGAGGTGTGGATGGATCCGAGTGAGACAACACATGTATCACAAGACTTTCCAAGTCCTGTAGTAATATTTCCCTGTGCTCACTTGTGTTGCTGACACCTCCTGGTTCCATACTGGCTCCAAACATAGCTTACGAGTTCTATAAAGAGTAACAAGACATCAGCTTGACATCTCCTGGGCTTTGTACCAGCACACGCTCCAGTGGGGCTGGTCAGTTGTTACACACCCTACAGCAACCAAATGGGGACAAAGCAGCGGGTGTCCTGCCTTACAGCCACAGCTGTGGGGTTGTGACTCATGCTCATGCTGATGAGCAGCCAACTCTGACCCAGGCAGGCCATGGTGGGCCTATCATGTCAGAATCATGCCATCACAGAATGGTTTGGGTTGGAAGGGACCTCACAGCCCAGACAGTCCCACCCTGTGCCATGGGCAGGGCTGCCCCACCAGCTCAGGGTGCCCAGGGCCCCATCCAACCTGGCCTTGAGCACCTCCAGGGATGGGGCACCACAGCTTCTCTGGGCAGTGTATTCAGTTGAAAATATAAGAAATGCTTTAATAAACACAGGTCAATATTGTAGCGGATTAACTTCAGGAAACCTGACGTAAAAAAACAAACTCATTAGGATACAATGGAGATTTCAGTGAGACATTGAAGAGATGTGTCCAGAACAATGTATTGGATTTGCTGTAAGGGTATGAAACCAGTTAGGGGTTTCATGCAGAACTGCAGGCACAGGTACTGCCCTCGGTGGTGGGAAGGGGCAGGCACCAGGGGTTTGTATATTCCTTTTATCCCACTTGGGAGCAAGAAGAGGCGATGCCTTAAATCAAGCAGAAATCAGGCTGGTTTTACATCCCGAAATGATGACTGGCCTTGATATTCAGCACCTCAGAAGCAGATTTATGTTTAAATTACAGACCCTGCTCGGCAAGGATGGTAAATTTTCTACAAAGGTCTTTTGTGCTGCATGCCTCCTGTTATTTTGGGGTCCCCTCTCTCCCATTGCAGCTTCAGCAGGCTGTCAGCAAAGCAAGCACTGCAGAGTCCTCTCCAGCATGGTGGCAGAGGGACGCGGTGCCGCGACAAAGGCAAGTGCTAATCTGCGTTGAGCCTTAACGAAGTTAAATTTCACCTTAACTGCACACGGTGCTTCTGCTGTCTTTGTTGCGTGCCAGAGGCCTTTTTCCTAATTGAAAATGATAGCTCCCTGGGTGCTGAGGAGTCACATGGCAGCCTTTTATTGCGGGATATGTTATGTGCCTGCTATATTTCACACACTGCCTGGAGAAATGCAGCGGGTTTTATTGGTATGAGGGACAGTCCCTCATTGGGTTGCTCTGCCTCATGTGTACATCCTCAGTGCTGCTCGTTTCCAATTTTATTAACGTCTGGGAGCTGGCAGAAAGGCTTCCATACAAAAATTAGCAGAGGGAGCAGGGGGGAAGATATCCTGATGCTGGGCCTGCAGGGATGGATGCAGGCGCACCTGCTTACACTTGCAGACACAGGTGTGTTTCAAGTAAAGGGATATGTTGGAGAAACAGCCCCTCAGCTTGTTTGACCATGGAAAAATGAAAAAGGAAATTCTTTTGTCCTTAAAAAAGGTTAATTTAGTCTATCAAACCAGGGAGATTAATGTAAGTACAAAAGCTCATGCAGTTTAGAAACTAAGTCAGTTTTAGAATGCGAGATAAGGCTAATGACGAAATAAATCACATCAGGACCGTCAGGCAAGTGCTTTGTGACTAACGAGCTCCTAGGCAGGTGTCTCTGTCCCTGCAGCACCACAGCTGGGCTGAATCCCACTCCGCACCTGAATGAGGCTGAGCTGCAGGGCAGAGCAGGTGCTGGGGATGCAGGACACACATCTGTGCTGCTGTCACCCCAACTCATCCCATCCCGTCCCGTCCTATGCCATCCCATCCCATTCCACTCCAACCCTTCCTACCCCATCCCATTGTTCCATCCTATCCCACCCCAGTGCCCCCCAAGCAGGGCACTGGAGTGACACATGCCTTGGATGCTCACTTGGACTCTACTTCTTTGAATAATAAATGCCTATCAGAGCAGGTGCCAGCAGCCTGATCCTCCCCACAGCAGTTGCCCCCTTCACTTTCTCGCTCTCACCTAATGAGTATTAATTTAGACAAAGAAAATCAGTGCTTTTTGCAAATTCTCTGGGGTGGAATTTATGCTTAATTGGTTGTGTGTTTCCAGAATACTTAACTGTCCCATGCTCATGGTAAATGGAGGTGCAATGCTGTGACATCTCTCTACGCAGAGTTGTGAGAAATGCTCAAGAATGCTCTTTTCTGCCTTTAAATTTGAATAAATGATGGCTTGTTTCATGAAGGGCTCTTTTGTGAGGACTGGAGGGTTGAAGGAAGGATGACTCTGAATGTGCCTTCTCCAGAACCACCTGATGTCAAATGAAAGTTTGAGCATCGTGGCATTTCTTCAGTGCTGGTTACTGTTATTTCTGCATCGCCAAACTTGTAGGACAGCATTAGAGTAGGCTATTTCCACACAGAGAGCTGCCTGCTCAGCCCACAGCATCTCCTTCCCTCTGCTGCTGTAGGTGCACACCTGGAGCTCTGGCTGCATTTGGTGGTAGTAATGATGATATATATATAAATCCATGCATACACACGTAAGTATTCTGTAACATTAACAAACTAATTGGAAGGATTCGCCAACCTGCCCTCAGTCCTCCCATGGTGTGAAGCATCCTTCATGAAAGGTCCCTGTGAGAACCCAAACCTGGGTGCCCCCAAACAGTGGGCAGAGCCCCGCAAGTTGGGCTGCTGTCCCCACTCCTGGGTTGCCCTCCCTAAAGGCACCAATGTAAAAGTCATCGAAATGTTCCAATGGCCTTCTTCTCATCCCGGATTTCAGTTGTTTGGCTGCCCTGTATTAAGCAACTCGGGAGCCCAACGATTTATACACAAACAACTTGTGTTGTTTGTGCAGATGTATTGCTTTTTTTCCTCCCTCGTAAAGGAGCATTTTTCTCTATGAGATGTATTTAAAACTGAAAATAAAAATAACACATTAATCCTTTCCTTCCTCTGCCTCCCAGATGAGCAAAACCATTGGAGGAAACTCAAAACTGTTCCTTAATTTATGGAGAGATGCAGGAGCCTAAATCAAGCACAGAGGCGATTATATCACAAATTCTCTGTGCAAGAAGTTCAGGGAGAGCAGTTCTGCAAGATGCTGAAAGCTCTCAGTTGCTGACCCCCTCTGAACTGCCACGAGTGCCTCTTTACTCCAGGATTAGGGTAAAGGGAATTACTGTCTTCCTTCTGGAAAATGCCACACTACACATTGCGCTGCCCAGGTACCCACAGCGCAGGAGGCAGCCCCTCACAGACACCCCCAAACTGACTGCTGGAGCACTGTGTCTCATCAGAGAGGACACGAGGGGAGCTGAGAACGTACCAGGGTTGTGCTGGTGGCTCTACGCCAGCTGAGGGGCGCGCAGCCTTGCTGAAATATGGCTGGAGCACTGCAGCACTACATCTCATCTAAAGAAATATCATTCGTGAAATGAAAACCCACAGCAAAGAGCTGGTGCTGGTCCATTAGAATAGTATGTAAACACCGGCCCCACCGTTTAACTGTCACGTGTTTTGATAACCCTTATGAACTGAAAAGCAATTCTCTACCCCGGCTGCATTATTATATAACCTCATCAGAAGATAAACAGCCTCCTTGCCCCCAAACATTTTGCAATTTGCATTTAGATTGTTCGGTGCCAACGTTTGGAATAAGATACTTCCCAGCTTCGTCAAACAAAACCCGGCTGTCATTTAGCACAGCAGCAGTCAATTTATGTTCCTATTAATGCAGATCCCGGGCAATTATCTGGGGAGAGGCGGGGGAGATCTTAATGCGTTGCCCCTTCCCTGTGTCTGCTTGCTGTGTTGCTGAGGATGCAGCCGCAGGGCACATGGATGCACCCATGAAGAAGAGCAGTGTTCTCCTGCTGTTAGGTGGAAATGGGAAAGTATGGGGTACGGCTCGTAGGTCCTCTGAGTATCTCTGCATTAAAAGTGCTTTTCCCTCTTGGAGCGTTTCCTGAGGATGGGCACAAGGATGGGCAGAAGGAGCACCTCTCCTGTGAAAACAGGCTAGGGGAGCTGGGCTTCTTCAGCCTGGAGAAGAGAAGCCACTGCAGCCTTCCAGAACTTGAGGGGAGCTTATAAGCAGGAGAACTGACACTTCTACACAGGGTGGTAGTGACAGGACAAGGGAGAAGCTGTGGGTGCCCTGTTGCTGGAGGCACTCAAGGCCAGGTTGGATGGGGCCCTGGGCAGCCTGAGCTGGTGGGGGCAGCCCTGCCCACAGCATGGGCTGGGGCTTCCAGGGCTGTGAAGTCCCTTCCAACCCAGACCATTCTGTGATTCATGATTCTATGAATTCTTCAACAAGCCCAGAGGATGCTGATTTCTTTTTATGGGTGGCGGGGTCTCACCAGGGTGGAGGGCAAAGAGGGGAGCTTATCCCCATGGGATAAGTATACACGGGAATGGGCTGAGCTGAGCTGCCCCTGTAAGTATGGGATGAGGACAGGACTTCAGTGCCAGCCACTGCCTGGTGGCCTGGCTCATACAGCTGATAGAAACCAAGTGGTGTTCTGTGGGTGGGGAGACACCCACACCCAGTAATTAGAAATACATCTGTGGCCGACTGGAAAGTTATTTTTGCTACATGAAAGGCTAGGACGAGAGGACAGGACCCTCTCCAGACTGGATCACTGCTTGGCTCCCCTGCCAGGACAGCTCATTTATTTGGGTTGGCAACCACTCGCTAAGCCGCACGTCTGCCAGGTTCACCATGTTGTAAGGAGCTGCTGATGTCAGGAGGAGCTCTTGGATGCAGGACAACCCTGCAGATGTTGTCCAGGTGGTTCTGCTCTCTGCAAGCGTCTAGGAATGGCCAAACTGCGCAACAATTTTATGATTATTATTTTTCTTTCGAAACACAGCTGGAATTGCTATTGCAGGAGCAAAGCATGAGGTGTGGGGCTGGGTATCAGGGAGGTATGTGGCCTCCAAGGCTGGCTGCCACACTGCTGGCACCCTGCAGCTGGCAAGGCTAAGCAGGAGGAAAAGCTGCTGCCTGCCCTCATCTAAATTCTTGCAGTTTCCACATCTTAATATTCATGACTCAGCAGCCAGCCCTCCTGGTTCCCCATCTGCATGCAGCCCAGGGACACATGTCCTGTCCCTGCACTCTTCTTCTGGACCTGCCCCATTTTCTTCACATCTGAGGTCGCTGCTGACTTCTGAAGACCTGCTGAAAGAAGAACCAGAAAGAGATTGTGTCTTCTGGTCAGGTAAATCTTACCGTTACTGGTCTTTGCTCATGGGCAAGTTACTACTGAAAGGAAGCACTCCTTACGAGCCTCAGAGCCACTTACATTATTTGTTCACTTCGCCGTCTAATAATAAAGACAGAAACCTCCATCGAGTTGCCTTAATGTTTATTTTACTTAAAGAATCAGAAACACAGTCATTGTAGTTCGCTTGTACTCATATCCGCCAACATTTCCTAAATCACGTTAACATTCATGTATAACAAAAACATTTTCTGAGCTGTGCAAAGTTCAAAGGGATTGTTCAATTACTCGAACGCGCTTCTAGAACAGCGAACCTGGCGTTTTATGGTCTGAGGCCGCCAGAAGGATTCTTCTCTTTGTTCCCCTGTTGTAGGAGATGCAGGTCTCTTTCCCCTTTCCCTTGTACGACAGGTGGAAACGAGATCACAGCACACATCAAGCCTTTCTCAGTCCAGGGCTTTCCAAGTGGCTCTGGGTCACTTTTCTGTATCACCGATCTGCGTTGTGTTCTGCACTTGTGCTCCTCGCATGGAAGTGATTTGTCCAAGAAGATTACTCAATAACCCAAAGTGTGCTGATAAGCAGTAAAGAAGGGCCAGAAACGGCTGTTATCAAAACAAATCCCCCTGTAAATACTTTTCTCTGCAGGAGGTATGAGTGGAAGGGTTGCTGTCCATTAGAAAAACAACATCTCCCTTGCAAAACATATTTTAAAGCGCTGACTTCATGACACGACATCTGCGTGTTTTATTTCTCACATATCAACTTTTGTGCTATTAAGCACTCAGAGGTGGAAATCTGGACTCATTTTAGATCTGGCTAAACACAACAGGCAGCAACCAAGCCGTCATCCTGTTTCGTTTTTCTGCATGTAGTAAATACACCCATGGAACAGAATTTTAAGAGGACGTTAACCACTGTAAGCTGTCAGAAAAATCTCCTTGTGTCTGGCAGAGCTAGCCCAGAATTTTTACTGGAATCAACAAGACAACGTTCTGACGTTTTCAGCTCACTAACTGTGCAGTCCTGTTTGAGGTGCAGTGATACCGGTTCTGATTTGGACCAAACAGACGGACAGATATGGCTCTATTCTCAAAGAAGTCTTTCCAGAAGACGTTTCTTCAATCTCCTATTGGTTATAAAAAGGCAATTTCCTCTCAACAGTAACTAAACTTCTAGTGGCTGACTCATCACAATCTGGAACACGAACAAATGCAGCAATGTTCAACATAAAAAGAAACACCCTGAAAATAATGCCTCCCTGTTGAAGGTGCTATACGTGGCCATGGACTGTGTTTCTGGGATCTGTTTGTTATGTGTGACAGCAAGAAGAAACTTATTTTTGCAGAGAACAAAGTCACAGAGCTGAACTTAAATAGAAGTGTTCACTGATGTGGCTTTTGATATGTACTAGAAGACACGGCTTGAATGAAAACAAAACTTACACCTTCGCATATGAAGTACTGTCAACGCAGCAACGATGTTCACCCACTGGGCCTCTTCCTTTTAGTAAGATCATCTCCAGGTTACAGTGCCTCCAACACGCTCCTAAATGACCACCACATGTTGGCTCTGGCCAACAGCCAAGGTACAGATACAGCTAAGAAAATTCTTTCATCACATTTCATTCAGCAAGAGCTCTTTTTAAGTACTCTCACAATTGCGTTATCGAACTTTTCTCATTCTGCTTCGTAGGAATAACTGACTGAACTCGCTTTACACTTATTGCACCTTTAAGTCCCTGGTAGATGGAAGCTTATATTGCCTGATACGGTTCGTATTGTAGCTGGACCATTATAAGGAATTGAACAGTCTCCAAAACAGTACATTTCTACAGTAAGAAATCACATTTCGATAATGCTAATTACAGCCACCACAGATCAGCTCTCATCTCCGTGATGCAGCGACAAAGGAAAACGCCACGGTCCCTGTGCAAGCTAGAACCTGCAGTGTTCTTCTTATTGCCATGAAAAAGTCAATTAAAATGACTCCTCTGGGAATTACCTCCAGTTCTGGAGTCATTATCACCCTCCAGACAGAGCGCTGTGTTTCAGCATGGATCTTCAGACACTACAAATAGGCAGGAGAGAGCACACGTGTGCACACTGCACGGGCACGCTCCTCCCAGGATATTTATCGGTGACCAAGCAGCTTTTTCTCTTTTCCTCTATGAAGCATGAATAGCCTGATCTTGATCTTCATGTACTTTTCTAATTTCGTATGCTGAATGCAAATCTTGTTGCAGCCTCTCTGTTTAACCAAACCGGATCTTTAACAGTTAAAAAAAATAGCACCAGATGTATGAAAAAAGAGGAAATGTCTGATCTAATAGGAATATATATAAAGTATAACAATTCTTACAGTAAAAAGGTACGTCATACAAAAAAGCAATGGAAAGTGATACTGAAGGACAAAAATCCATGCTGCATATAATAAGGGCAGAAGACAGGCAAAGGGGATTCCGCTGGAATAACCACAGTTTGATGGTGGAGCTGTGCTTCCTCCAGGATCTGCCCGGCGGGAGCACCGGGACGCACCGGGTGATGGGGACTCTGAGCACTGACACACCTACTGACAAACTCACGCAGCATTATCTCTGAGGTATATAGAAAGCACGACGTTAACGTTTTGGGCTCCTCACTCTCTCTTGCATGACGATACACGAATCTTTAGCTGGGGTTTTTCTCTACCCTCCCCTCCCTCTTTTTCCCTCGGGAAAAACAAAATCCCAGTTTAAGAGCTTCCTAGCACAGCTCCGTGAACTCTCAAATCCATCTTGCATAGGCCAGTAATAAGAACACTGCAGCTCTGACAAATAAGTTACAGCAATATAACAACTTTCCTCTTAATTCTTTTTTAAAGATATTTTCTCTATAATTTACACAAAGGGTTAACAGCCGGAGTTTAGGCTACGTTCAGTCCGTGTGGGCGTCCTTTCAGTCTGTGATTCCAGGTGGAAGGCACTACTTCAACATACCACCGTATGCACCACGCAATTCCAGAAGCACAGTGGGGTGCTGTGTCTCCGAAGCTGTGGACTGAAGGGCCTGGGGGAGTCTTTGGAAATAAAAATGGCAGTGGTTATCAGTCCGGTTTCCCTTTGCTGTCTCTTCTTGTGCTATGCGGTTTCCCCTGAAAGCTCCTGCAGTCCAGAGAGCGGCGATCCGTCCTCAGAAGCTCTCCACAAAGCTCCCGGGGAAGAGTCCCGTCCTGCCATTCCTCTGTAGCGTCCCTTTGTACCAGCCGTCCTCACGCTTCTTGTGCACAAACACAATGTCACCCTCCTTCAGTTCGATCTCGGCCTCGCTCTGCGGCGGGTAGGGGACCACAACACGGTACCTTCAGAAACAAAAGGGCAAAGACCTCGTCAGACACCCGTCTGCCCACCAGCTGCCTGAAGCCCACGCGGGGCCGACCTGCTCCAGGAGCACGCCTGTGCAGGCTCGGTTCCTCAGGCCGGCCACCCCAGGGGCTCCCCCAGGTTAAACTTCCTTTGAATTTAAGGAAAACTGCTGTGGTTCAAGTCAGAGACATTGCTTCGCTTCTCTCGTTCCCTCACTTCCTGTGAAATCAGAAATCTTAAGGAAAAATGTGTTTGGAAGCTTTCTGGCCAGCCTGACTGGTGGCTGTGCTTGGGACATGCCATGAAGCCAGGCTGTGACAGCAGGATGTGTTGTCAGATGCCTGGGGTGACAGCCTTGCACACTGCCACAGCCACGCCATCCCAAATTGGAACTGGCAGTGCTCTGGCCAGCTGCCCTCGATATCAGCAGTAACTAGCTAAAGCACTTCACAATTTTCTTCTTACCATGTGTCTTGGGAATGCACTTTGGGTCCCTCACACCTGGAAGGGAAACTAAGTTGGAAAGATACGAAATGTCTTTCAAGCACTCTCTAAGCCAAGAGGGAGCCCTTACCCTGAGCCATCTGCAGGGCTCTCCAGGAACTGGGCTTTCATGTGTCACTCCATTTACTCCATTTCAGGGAAGCAGTGGTGGTCCCCATACAGCTGTTTGCTCTCAGCCTCATCATCCTTGGAACACAGATTGGGCCCTGTTACATCAGTGCACTGGTGTGCAGGGCTGGGAATGTATTTCTGTTGTACTCTTCTTTCTAAGTGTACACACTTTCACTGTCCACCGGCATTTGATTATCAATCAATAACTGTCTTGCTAATTGCAAAGTAATTAATATGGTAAGATAGTTAAAAGATGATAATTGACTATCCAAAGCTCCTCTCCTGAGGATTCATATTTCCACAACCACTGGATGGCTCAGTCATCTTTTTAAAAGCCAAGTATTTATTTAAAATAACATCCTGTCATTTAGGACTGATTTCAACACGCACTGAAGGATGTGGAGCTCCTTCTGCAGCCATTCCATTGGGGGAAGTTCTTTATAGATACGAGAGGTGAGGTGCTGGAACAGGCTGCCCAGAGAAGCTGTGTACACCCCACCCCTGGAGGAGTTAAAGACCAGGTTGGATGGGGCCCTGGGCAGCCTGGTCTAGTACCAGATCTGGAGAGTTGATGACCCTGCCTGTGGCAGGGGGTTGGAACTTGACAATCCTGGGGCTCCCTTCCAACCCAAGCCATTCTATGATTCTCTGTGAGATGGTACCAAAGCAAGGGGCTCTTGAGGAGCAGCTGCCGATAGTGACCACTGTTCTGAAACTAGGGACTCTACTTTGTTTTGACATGACAGTGAAAATGACAGACTTGGCTATATGTTTGGACACCACCATGGACTTGGAAATGCATTCAGTTCCATCTGGAATGGAGGTTCTGCTCTAAAACCCGACTATAGCCTTGTTAACTTGACATGGCAACATAGGCATGTACAAAACAGTGTTCAAGTGCCATCAAAAATCTGTTGGTCATCTCGGTTCCTTGGCCATTAACTCTAGTTGTTACTGTCTTTCTCTGTGGAAAAGCAAATAGCACAGGTTGAAAAGTGTGCTTCTGTCTGGCTGCGGGAAAATGGTCTATCAAGCTATCATCTGTAGAACTGCTACACTTTTATATTATGAGGTTTTGCCAATTACAGCCATTATGCAAATGAATGCACACATTATTTCAAACACTCTGCTGCAGTGTTGATTAATTAAATTATCAGAGTGGAACAATTTTAGCTAAGACGATGCCAAGTTTCAGATCTCCCAACTCTATGTACAATCACAGTGCACTCGAGCTGTGTTCCAGGATCCCAAAAGGCTTTGAGGAGGAGGAGGGATGGACCTCAACTGCAGCCGAGAGAAGCAGAAGCAGCCCCAGGCCATTTTGGCAGTTCAGTTAAAAAATACATAAGAAGGTTTAGTCTGGGGTAGGGTCACACCGAGAACCCAGCTGGGACTGCCAACACCTCATACATGAAGTGCACAGCCATCCTTTTAAAGACTGGGTACACCTGAGGAGCGCGGAGTCGCTAGTCCCTAAATGGCTCACATGAGGAGGGAGGTGACCACGCTCAGTAAGAATGTGCCCATCTTCATTAATGGGATTCTCAGAGCATTTCCTTAGAGAGTTAAAGAAATAAATCTCAGCCACTGCCTTGCAAAGTGAAGTACTTCTTCCCATTTAAGGAAACCCCAAGTGCCTTGGTTTAAATTCAATTAACTACGGTACTTCATGGGATAACACTGAAGTGTTCTTGATAGAGCAACGAAATCTTAGATACAAAAGACCTTGCAAATCGGTTAAGAAATCCTCCGTGAGAGACAAAAAAGATGCTTGCGCTTTTTCTCTTGTGAGGTTTTAGAAGCAGTGCTGGGCACAGCCAGAACAATCAAGGTTGCAACGTACAGAAAAAAATGATCACACGGCCCGGCTGCCAGCAAGGGGCTCGCGGGCACCATAAATCGCTCCTGTCAGAGCGTGTGCTGCCACTCGGAGACCTCCAGGTGGCATTTCAGCCTCGATTTTTTTTTCCCCCGGAACTTCACTGCAAATACATATATTTTTTTGGCAGAAAAGATCTTTTCCCTTCCCTCGCAGACATCCTCTCTCACTCCCAAAAAGGCAGTCCAATGTGCTTCTATTTATATCCTCGCTCTTCATTTCCCTTTTTGTCCCCTTGTCTTTGAGAAGCCACAATAGCTCTGCAGGCTTTCTCACCCCAAACTGCCTCCTGACATCTTAAGACGGATCTCTGAAACACCTCTCTTTTATCCACGTCGCATTACACCTCTGAATTATGAACATTTACAAATGCTAAGTAGCTGGGAAACAAACCTGATACAAGCACCTCTGCCTGTTGTTAATGACGTTGGGTATTTTCTCTTGCAAACTGCACCTTCAGACAGTTGTTCCTCTGCCCAACCTTTTAACAAAGCCCTGTGCTATGGCCCTGCTGGTCAGTCGACAGTGGTGTTCCTTCAGAAATTCACCTGTTCAGGTTCAAAATGCCCCCAAAGGGCACAAGTTTAGTAGAGGGTCAGAGGGCAGTGAAGTTCAGACCTCTGCTGGCTGATGTGCTGAGTTGTATTAGCTCTGCAGGACATCAGCAGTTGCATTTCTTCTTTCCCAGCAATGGACTTCTGTCTTGTTCTTTCAGGGCACAGACTGCACTGACTGGATTGGGCACTTCAAACTCAGAGAGGACAGTAACGTTTGGGGAGGGTCCTCAGTGCCCAAGAGAAAATACATAAGGGGAGGCTGGGCATGGTACCAGCAGGAGTAAGGAACTGGTTTGCCTGGGCACTGGTGAATGGGGGAAGGTGAGAGAGGGGATCAGAGAGCTGAGTAAGAAATGAAACCCATGGTCGTGTCCTTACAATGCTTGCCCTTGCAGTCAGCCATCCCATCCTGCTCTCCCTTCACTATCACCGCTGACGTGTACAAGGTACAGCTAAGATTCCTGACCTCTGATATGTGTTACATGATGGAACTTCTGCTTTCATTCCCTTTAAAAAAACAAGAGTGACTCAAGATGTCAGACATGCAGACGCATTAAGACACCTTAAAAGAGCAGGAACGTTTCACAACCATACATCTGAGAGGAAGAAACAGGAGACTAAGATTGCCCATGACTTCACTGTTGCTTGCTTTCAACTGAGCCTTCCATTACATATTACTTTTCCCATAGGATGCCTGCCTCATTTAGTGCACACAATGTCCTGCTCTGGATGCAAGTCAAAGTTCTGACATGAAAGAGATATTTGCTTGCTGAAGACACCTCATCTTCAGCAGAGGTTGGGAGATGTCTGGTAAGCAACCCCAGAGAAACTCATTGAGAAGCACAGGTGTGAGGCACATGGATTGTCTGACTCCTCCAGCTGCAGGGCTTCGTGCCACACTTTCCACAGAGTGAGCCTCATCTCATACACTTCAGCTGTGTAGGAGTCAGTTGCCAACTCTAAGTTGCTCATGCAGGCTGACAACGTGAACAGACAGGCATGGAATGGTACTGATCAGAACCCAGCAGTAAATAAAAGCTGGGCTCAAGGCTGGACATTGAGGAAAGAGACAAATAACAGAATATCTTCTCCCTGAGCAAATATGTGTGTCCAGTAGACTCATGGAGCTACAGCGACTGCAAGAATAGAGCTGCAACAAGGCAAACTAGGACTGCAAAGCTAATCCCTGATCTGGATCCATTTATAGTGCTCGAGTTTGAACACTTAGTCCATGTTTCTGCTTGTAAGAATATTGCACTGAGAATAGGATTCAGGAATCCAGTGCTGTGAATCCAACAGATCCCTTGTGTACTTGGGATGTGACACTGTTTTGCGAGGTGTAGTTCACCTGTGACAACAGAGTATCCAACCCAGTTAACCACCGATCCTGCTCATCAGTGGAGCTGTCTAACCATCTTTTCACTGACCCACTCACTGCAGAGACTTACAAAGCACTTCTGCACACTACGAGCCAGAACCTGTTCCACTGCTCTCCATTTTACAGCATTTGAACCAGCAGACTCAGAAGAACAAACCTCAGCTGGATCCTTCACCCTCTGCTGGAAGCACTGCGGGATTCAATTTCTGAGATGGCTGACCCCAGTTTCTCAGTCTTGAGGCAAGCACCCAAGGCAGAGAAGCACTTAACTGTGTGCATACATGTCACTGCTCAGTCAGAACATGCTCCTGGGGTCATTTCTTTGGTATCACTTTCCAGGAAAGAAAAAAGCCCTTCCTTTGCTTTCCCTTTTGACAAAGAAGATATACGTGCACGACAAAATTGAAGTCAACGGGTGTTAAGCACATGCTTGAATGCTTCCTTGAATGGGGAGCTCAATTTCTAATGTGGCAGTGATTTGTAGAAAGGATAGATGGAAACGTGGAGGGGTTCCATTTTAAAGGTCACACTCACTGCTCCTATCTAATTCTGCAGCACTGCTGTGGTTACCACTTGTTCAAAGGCTCCCTGAAAACCATATAAACGCCAGGCAGATACACCAGTTGTGACAGTAAGTCTGGATACAACTGCTCTATCAGACTACAACATGGCAGAATTAGTGCCAGTTACTATAAAAGAGTCAACAACGCGTGACATGTTCTACTCAGGTTTGCATCTGGGAATGGTGCCAGCCAGCAAGGGGAACATGACTCACGCACATACACTCAGCTCTCCCATTTTGCTTTAACGTACAGTCATATTTTCTTGAAGGGGGTGGCAGGGCAAATGTTTTGCTTTGGATACCCCTCTCTTCCACGTGAGCCACCAGTATCAGGGGGATGGGGGTGAGTCTGTAGCTGCCTGATGGCATCCCTGCACGGGATCGGCCGTACCAGTGCGGTTTCTTCCACAAGCAGCTGCTGGATGGAGGGGCTGCTGGCAAGGAGCGTGTGGGCACATGCAGCATGATGGGGTACTCACTTGACAGTCAGTCACTGCAATGCAAAGTGACAAGGACACCACCTGGGAAATTTCTCTGCTCTGCTGCTCAGACTGTGGTCTGCTTTACAGCAGAGAGCAGCAGAAGGAAGGTGGTTTTAAAAAGGTACCGTGGGAAGCTACACTCAGAAGGCAGAGATGGGCACTAACTATCCCAAAAACCCAGTTAAATATCGAGGGTACATGACAGAGGAGGTAGGACCATTTTCCTTTCCAATCCAGCCACTCAGGCAGGTTTTGGAAGTATCAAATGAGATAAGATACAGTATTGCATCCCTTGATCTCTCCATGTACAAAAACTGAACAACAGCATAAAAATGAGCAGCATCTCTACGGCAGTGAAGCTCAGTTCACCTTCCTTTCTGATAGGCTGCGCTCCCACGAAGGGCTGTGCTGTCAGGCAGCAGGACAGGCAATTCTGCTAAAGCTGCAAGCAATTAGGGCTTCGTAATGCACCTCTGATATGGCTAGCAGCACGTCTGCTTGGTTTCCATCGGTAGCCTGGACATGGCAAGGGCCAGAGATGCAAGCCAACCCCTATGTGAGAAGTAGCGGTGCTCTGCTGCCTGTGTGAGCCTCATTTTGAATGCTGTAAATATTAAGGAATGTGCTACTTCTTCCAACCTTCCAGTGCTGTGTCTCTGTGTGCACAGATGGGCGTTGGGAGACAGAAAGCCAAGTACAGCTAAGTGCACTGAAATGCTCTGCAGCTTTTTAAAATTTCAGCCAGCATCTGAATCTGTTTATCTAACCTTTTTTTTTTTTTTTTCCCTTTTCTTTCTCAGAGAATTGCTCCTACTGTGCAGATGAAATGCACCAAAATGCAAACAAGCAAAATGTGGAGCTGAGTGATGCTGAACGCAAGTTCCTCCACTGCCAGATGTGAAGAGAACAAGTGGTCTGAAAACTGTAATTTGTTTTTTTAAAAAAATAATATGGTATTTGATGATTTAATGAGCACAGATGGATGTGGGATGAATTTCTAAGAGACAAGTGTTTAATGTATCTGCTCGGATTATTCTAGGCCTAAGCACTATCCTTCCTAGTGCATGAAGGTAATTAATATTTCCCATTATGGCACGAAAAAAAAACCCGTATGATCAGTTAAGGAATGCAGATACACCAATGATATGGAAGTTAATTCATAAATCAATTAGAGAATCTTGCCTGCTGTGTATAATTATGGTTACTTCAATTATAGCTTATTTTCAGATTTAAGACTTGAGAATGAAAATGCCTAAAATGAGAGGAAGTTCCTTACCACCATATATTGCAATTGGAAGTATTTACACAGTTGTAGCAGTCTAAATCTATTTACTCCTCATTCCAGCAAGGCTGAGCATGTCCCTCTGGTTCTATTCTGTTTCACTGCAGCTGCTTAAAACTGTCATTAGTTGAATGTTTCACTGTCAGGACCCCCCTGAGGTGAAAGGAGAAATGTGTAGGATATGGGACTAGCCTTGGCACATTAAGCAATGTGCCCAGATCCGTCTACATGGAAGCCTGGAAAGCAGCACCTCAACAGCCAGTTCCAAGGCACCAGGGAATGCTCTTCCTGGTTTCTTTTTGCAGCTACGTTTAACTAAAGGTGCAGCATTCCACTGATGTAGTTACACCGGTGCTAAATCTGGTTTATATTGATTTAGCTTTTCTTATAGCGTTAATCTAAACTGATGTAGACCAAATTAAGTGTGCCTAAATAGGGATTGGTTTTTCACTCTTTTCACTAAATTGGTTTTTCATGGATTTTAGAGACAAGAGACTAGTGTGATAGTCTGCTCCCACTGCCTTCATTACAATGCCGAAGGACCTGTCTGCATTTATTTCTGCTTCCAGTGTAATAGCTGTGCTCAAAGTACAGCACCTCTTTTAGACAAAACTCCCGCCCCAGAATAAAAATATTCCCAAGCCTGTCCCTTCTGCAGTGTCTTACAGACAGATCCCAAGCTGTTCCTAAGCCTGTTCTGTAAGGGATGTGATACAGCTCTCTGTATCACTCCCAAAAGCACACTGTTTCAAGTCTTCCACTGTTGTTAGGATGCCCTGTGCCCACTCCAATTTGCTTTGAATTTAGCCCTTATGAAACACGCTGTTACTCTGTGTTCTTCTTTATGAAAGAGTTGAATTAGCTCTGTACCATTGGGTCTGCTCTCCTCATCACTGTATTCCCACTTTAGTCCTGCAAACAGCACAAATTTTATGTTGGAAAGCTGAGGTTTCAAAGCCCACCTCATTTTTCTAGGGACTCTAGTTACCAGCCAATGCCAAATAGTGAATCAGTCTGCAACTTACTTACTATTTGCTAGTCAGTTGTGTACAGTTCGCTCAGCGTAACGCTCTGTGGTTCTCAGGCTGGATGCCTTACAAAAGTTTGTTATGGTGTCATTGTCACCTTCCCAGCCAAACGCCAAGTTGTGTGTTGTAAAGCACTGTGTAAAGTGTGGACTGTCCTGCAGTAGCCCTTACTATGCCCTGCATCAGCTGCTCTGTAACACTGACTCAGTTCAGGGCCAAACCAACTTGCCCTGTGCATTTCATTTGGCCTCCTTCATACAGTCACATAAAAACAGCTCCTTTCAAATTTCTGCAGGTACTGTTCCAGAATTGCCTTGTGACAGCTCCATGAACTTATTAAAACATTGAGATCCATTTAAAAAGAGATATTTGCTCACAGTATCTACGCCCTTTGGGCTGAGAAAGCATCCTTGTCCCCTCTGCTTAGATGAGGGCTGTCATGGCAAGGAGCTGCTCTCCAGAAGCACATTTTTAAATGGATGAAAATTAAACCTGCACTACGTGACAAAAGGGTTTCAATGGGCATATGCACAACCGTTCACAGTCAATCTACAGAGCTGCAGAACTGTAACAACCCTTGAGCAAGTTAAATGTGCAGCCCTCCTCCAAATGCTCCCTAAGGACGCAGCAAACTCCAGAGAGATGCAGCTTACCTTTCCCGGGGCAAAGGCTTGGGCTCTGGCCGAATAGCTGCCATGGAAGAGAGGGGCTGCCTGGCAGGAGAAGGGATGGAAAAATTCAAATCCAAGGAGCCTGTTTTCCTGTGCAGAGGCTCCAGCCCCATAGCTCCCTGCATTTCGCTCTCGATAGGGCATGAGCCTGCCCTGCCGTGGCTGGAGAGAGAGGAGAGCTCTGGTCCCACTGCCCCTTGGAGGACCCCTTCGATGGCCGCCTGCGGGTCGTGCGTGGGAGACACGGATGGCGGTGAGCGTGACTTCTTTTTTGTTGATGCTCCTGCTAGAAGCTTCAGCAGCCCGCTCTTCTTTTTTTTTTGCAAAGCAACAAAAGGAAATGTGGGCAGTGAGCAGACATCCCTCATCCCTTTGTTCTCCTTTTGGACAATCTCATTCTGTGGTGGGAAACTTCCCCAGGCTGCCTTGTATAGGGGTGGATTCAGGTAGAACCTGAGCCTTTGTTTATTAATAAAGATCCTATGAAAATCCCTCCCCATAAAACAGTGCTGGACTTGTTCAGCAGAATAAGGACCTAGCATAGACAATCTCTATTTTCAAATCCACCCAAGCAGTGCTCATGAACCTTCTGAAAGAAATGGTGCAGTTGGCGGGACAGCAAAAGTACAAACTTCCCATGCAGAGAAGCAGGCAATGAGACTGCTGCTATCTCTCTTCCAGGGTACTCCTGTTCTCCAATAGAGAAACTCCCCAGAAGTAGCACAGCACAGTGCTATGCTGAAAAACCTCCAGTGGAAAAGCAAGTGAACCGCTCATCATTGCAGCCTCATTTGCTGCTTGCCATTTTACTGCTTGATGTAGATTTACTTCATGGAGAAGGGAGGCACGAGACAGTATTTTAATACTTCTTTCCAGAGCATTAAAGAGCCTCCCCATCCTGCATTACCGCTCCTGTTTGATCCCACATCTCCCTCCCAGAGGTAGGTCATCTCTCCTCTAGTGTTAAGGTGCAAGTGCTGCCTTATGGTTGAATATAGATTGCAATGTTCACACTTGGCAATCACAATGACAGTTTAAAAGTTCTGCTGTGGTTCCTGATATAAAGTGAAGCAAACAAGACAACAGCACTCTTTCAATTAATGTGGAAAAAAAAATGCTCAATCTCTTTTACTGAAGAAATGCATTGGACTTTGCATGTTTTACAACAGTGTGAGAAATTCTGCTATGTGTCCATCTCAAGTACACACAAATATGAGGAGGGAAAAATGAACCACAATACTGATGGAACAGGAATGATCTCTCTATCTTTGAGCAGGAATGCTCTTTGGAAATACAAGCTGGCAATTCATCTGTTTGTAGACAAAATGTCCCATGCGAGGTTTAAAATGATGCACATTTTATGTGCTGACTGCTGAAGTCATTTCTCAAAGCAGCTTTAAAGAATAGGAGGACTACAACAAAACAAATATAAGCTTTTAGAAGAAGCTCTGAGTAGTAAATCTACTTGTAAATGTACTCGGAGTATCTGATGTCTCTGCTGCTGCACTCTTTACTGTCATGGACTGGTCAGAAAGCAGAAATACCTCAGATGTTAAGACCTGTACACGCAAAAGTAAAGAACAGTTGTTATTTCCATGTCCAGTGATTTTTGAAGAGCAGAGTCTGAACTACGCTTCCAGGTGCCAGTCTCCTAGGACCCATTCCAACTATTAAGGTCTTTTGTCACTTATGGGTTACTTCATAGACAGAAGGATCCGTCCTGCCAAGATGTTCACCCAGGCACAATCCGTGGGAGTGAAGGGAGGGCCATATGGCACCATCAGGTCAAAGCCACCAACTTCATTCCCCTGGGCATAGCAGAGAAGACCAAACGCCCCTGAGAAACATATCCTCTCCCTGACCAGGAGGAAGAACTCCCCTGTGCGTGATGCAACTCACTTCAAGAACCAGAAAACATTTCAGCGTTCCTTTTCTCTTTCTGATTAAGAAATACTGCTGCTGTCATTAAATCAAATTGTAAAGCTCTTCACAAAATTGAAAACCTCTCCTTTCCTCGTATCTCACTGAAACAATAGCTCGAATGATCCCAGCATACTGTGTCAATACACATTTGAAGGTGTCTAAAGGTCAGTGACAGAATACAATAGCCATTGTGGGACTCTGGAGAAATGGCTATTGTGCAGCAGTGAGCACTCTGAGCCTTTTTAATTGGCAGCTTTGCACATGCAAAGTAACTACACGAACTAAAGCCTTGTATAATGAACAATTAATATTCCTATGTGGTAGCAGCTTTTCTAATTTTTGCTTCTAATTTAAATACCTTGGGCAATTTTCATTTGAAAAACCTTGTATGACTTAGACCACTTAAGGCATAGAAGCCAAAATCTTTGGAAAGAAGGAAATACATACATTCACAACCATCTGTGCATTAAGCAAATGAGTCTGGCAGTCAGCTAATTTTGTTTACAGGAACAGCTCCTGCCCTACAAGGTTACTACTGACATAAATTTCTGTACTGAGGCCGCTGTCCCTCAGACAGCAGAGAACTATAATAAACTGACTGAGGTACCCTTTGTTCTATTTGAATGAAAGGGAAAATAAAGAATTGATTTTTAGCCTCCTCATAGTCAACTGCACATCTTACTCACCTTTTGAAACTAAGACCTGTGGTCTTCAAAGAGCTGAGATGTTGTACTTCATTTGCTAAGCCTAGTCAAAAATCCCAAAAGGCCCAGTATGGCCTTGGGGGAGACACTTGGAGGTGAACAAATACAGAGCGCCTTGGGTGCCTAGAGTGTAGACACTGAATCCAGCTTTCCCTCCCTTTGAGTCTGCCAAATGTTCTCAGCTTCTTCTGGTACTGCAGTGCCAGACCCTTTGCTGATGCTGCTCAGAGCAAACCAAAGGACTGTTGGCAGCTGATGATTTGCTGTGATGTCTCTCATGAGAAACACACTGTTTTTGAACCTTCTGCAATCAGTAGTTCAACCTAAAACCCATCAGGCCTCCTCCCATCTGTAAACGGTCCTAAGTTAAGACTCCCTGTGCTATGGGAATTCATTAGTGCTCCAATGCTACGAAGTCACACACTTCTTTGAGAGCAACCAGTCGTTTTCCACAGTTTTAACAGCCAAAAAAAAAAAAAAAGGGAATTTGGAACTGAATGTTAAAATGCTGTCCCAGTAATGATTTATTCCAAGTGTCCAAGTATTATGAATTCATTTAATATTTAGTATAATAGCAACCATCCTTCATAAGAAATTAATTTAATATTTATATGGCTGTCCAAGACAGTACTTTCTGCAGCAGTTTCACTGTAAATCAGCTAAGCACTAATGGGCTGTACAGCAACGTTCACTGGTTGGTTACAGACACCACGGGTTTTGAGAAGACAGAAGTTTACAGAGGACGTTTCTGACGACTGTAAGGAATTATGTTTCTGAACAACAAAAAAGATGCTTTCCCTTTTCCATTCATGGGCTGCTGTTGTTTTGCTTTCTAGGAAATCTGTAATCTACCGAAGCAGCTGTGTAATTATTGAGTTTTCTTTGTCTGGTAGCTACATTTCCAATTGACTGCAAACTGTGTTTGACGTCCCTGCCTCCTGAACCCACCAAGGTCAGACCTTTGCATCTCTGTTGATGGATGGGTTCACAGTCCTGACGGCACTTCTCCCATCTCCTGGCTACTG
Source organism: Odontophorus gujanensis (assembly GCA_013399175.1). Lineage (NCBI taxonomy): Eukaryota > Metazoa > Chordata > Aves > Galliformes > Odontophoridae > Odontophorus > Odontophorus gujanensis. Next base: position 333,715 of record VXAB01002555.1, on the reverse strand, counting down.
CCCACACGTGCAACTGAATTTAAATCGTCATCTTTGTGTTGTGCAGGTTTTATTCTAGGAGGTTCACAGTCAAAACTTCCAAGCCATTAATTTTGTAAGGATCAATACCTTCTTTAAAAAAAAAAAAAAAAAAAGAGAAAGAATGAAATGAATCCCAGGCTGTTTCTAGTTAAGAAAAAAAAAAAAAAGGACTGTGAACACAGACAGTTTATGTGTGTCAGAATTTCTTACTTCCCTCACAATGTCTAAGCTCGAGACTCTGTTCCTATGGTGTAGCACAAAGGAATCTCAACAGAAATCAGTTTCTGGCAATGCACAAATGGTAAAGGCAACACTTCTGTGACCCTGAAGCACACATGTGGGAAGCCAACACTTACACAGGTGCAAGTTCCCCTTAATATTTTGCTGTGGGAACATTCTGAAAAGTGAATACAGTCTGAGCTTAAGAATCCACGAAAGACTAGATCAAAATTAAAGTCTCAGATATGTAAATGTTGAAATATTTTGCTTCACAGTAATTGGGGATGATTTTTCCCCTCATTAATAACCCCACTTGAAGATAATAACCAGCTCTTCTTTCAGCTTCAGAGATGAGCTGAGCACAGAATGCAGCTACTTCGTTGATGACTGCATGATAACAGAGTCCCGCATCTGCAAAGTAATATTCATGCCATAATCCAAAAACCAATTATATGTACTGGTTTTATTAATACAGAAACTTTCTTCTTTCTTTTTTTTTTTTTTTCAAACCACCCTAATAAACAGAAAATTCTTTTTTAGTTTTTTTTTTTTTTTTTCATCCGCAGTTCCTAATACTCCATTTCCTACCTATCTAGTCTCATTAAATAAATTAGGAGACCTTACTGCTGCTGATAGAAAATCTGGTTCCAGCCATTGAAAAGAGGCAATTTCTCATGCAACACCAGCAACATCAATAGATAACAGAGCCAGAGGGAGAAAAAAGGTTTCACTTAAAAATGAAGAAAAAAGAAACAAAACTGCTTAAATGCTGCCCTGAGCACCGAGGAACAAATGAGGAACTCACCAATCAGTCAGTACCCCCAAACCACCTCTTTTATTGCTTGTTTAAGTTGGCCAGTACTTGTTCCAGTAAATTTAAGTTAGTGTCTGGAGAGTACTATGTTTCTATTCTGATTCTAAGTTGGTTACTGGTGACTGATGCTTGGATTAAAAGAGTAGGGAGTATTTTGAACTATGTATTTTAAGGAAAAAGCTATTTGGGTTTTTAAAATCCATAAAATTATTTGCTTTGAGATTTTGATAATTATTTGAAAAACACAAAAAACAAACCAGAATCATCTCAAATGAAATCCTCATGTTTGTGAAGTGTGAGATTTGAATTTACCATTTGTAGTTTGACATTATTTCTGATGAGGCATAAGTGATATGCTGAACAAGGCAACAGTAATTACTTTTAAGTAATCACTGTTAAGCAATTACTACACATGCTGCTTTTAAGGAAGGACTAGTTTTGTATATTATATTATGTGGAAATGTGGGGATCTCTGGAGGTCATCAAGTCCAACCCTCTGTGCTGAAGTAGGTTCCCTACAGCATCTTGCAGATGAAAGCATCCAGGTGGGTTTTGAATTTCTCCAGAGAAGACTCCTCCAGTGCTCTGTCACTCTCACAGTAAATAATTTTTTCCTCATCTTCGTTTGAAACTTCCTGTGTTCCAGTTTGTGCCCCTTGCCCCTTGTTCTGGCAGTGGGCACCACTGAAAAGCGCCTGGCTCCATCCACTTGACCCCTGCCCTGTAGATATTTTTAAGTGCTGATAAGTTAGGCCTCACAGGGCATTTCATATGTTTCATAAACCAAACTGCAAAAATAAATAGAAGTTCAGATCAGTACAGCAAAGCACACAGGCACTTAATCGCATGCTTGAACTGAGGTGGATGCAAGGCTCTACAGAGTACTAAAAGAGATACAGAGGGAATCTAATAATATATTTGAATATTCAACCTATATGGAATGTTAGATCTTTTAAATACTGGAGCAAAGTTAAAGGCTAATATTCAGGGAGAAAAAAGTAGAAGTGGAAGCAGAGAGTCTCAGCTATTAGTAGGCTTTCTGGAGTCTAGTGTATTCATCATAACAAGCAGAAGGCAGAAGGAAAAACTACTGGTATGTTATGCAGGGAATAGGTGATGGTTGAAAAGGGTGGAAAGTTTTAAGATATGCAACTTATTTCATGCCCTGATTACAGTTTGTGATTTTGTTTTAGTGTGAAAGAGAGCACCAGGTAACTGAAAACTACCTAATACTTTGATAAAGTAATTGTGTGCTGACATGGTCCTAGCCAAGTCCATGGCAACATTTACACTTACTTACAAGCAGCCAGTATCTCTGAAAGTAACTGCAAACTCAGATGGATGTGTTTTATTCCTGAGTTTAGTCCATTGCTTTCCTTGAAGTGTGAGCAACCTCTCTGGAAGCTCAAAACGAGGGAGTAGACATGATATCTTTGCACACATTTGGCATTCATTTCTTTTTCTCGCTCAACAATCCAACGCAACTATGTTCACGCTCAGTCTTACAAGGACTCCTCATCTTGTACTTCTAGAAGGAAAATCTGGCCCATTGTAGATCTGGGCACATGCTGCAAGTCCCAGGTGAAAGCAGGTCTACAAAATACATCACTGCACAGCGCAGGTGACTTGGGAACAGATCAATTGTTTCTCACAATGCAGGGATTAGCGGAAGTGTAATGAGATTATCAGGCATATGGCTGAAACAAAAAGGATAGGAAGCACTTTTTCACACAACACATAATTAAATACAGAATTATCCTGCACGCAGGATTGTGGAACAGTAAAATCAGGTTCAAAGGGGATTAGATAAATTAATGGAGAACAGATCTAGTAAAGGCTGTTAAAATAATGATAGGGATCCAATCTCTGCATAAGGAAGTCTCAACAAGTAGATGAAACAGAGTGTATACAGGGTGCCCCCACCTTGCTACAAAGAGATCATAAAATCAATAGGAAACAGGACAAAGCCAGGAACAAGCCCTCCCCTGTACTGTTCCAGTTTTGGAAACTCAACTGTTTATTAACTTACAGCTGCAGGTGACTGAGAGAGTGCAAAAGGCAGCCAGCAGGACGCAGTGTCAGCTAAGGAGGAGACACAAAACGTTTGTAAGTGCAACCCCAGAGTACTTTCACAGTTCTGCAACTACAGATTGCTCAGCTACATCTCTGTTGGGCAACACAGCACAGAACAAGAGCTGCAGAGCTCACTAAGAAGCCACAAAAATACTGGCAATGGGGCTGGTGATGCCCTGCTGTTTCCAGGAGCACACCTTGCTTCCTAATCCGGCATCACACAACTGTTGTACATACCAAGGGTTTACCTGGAGGAGAAATAGAAGTCTCCTACATGATTCCTGACCAAGTCTAAACTGAAGCCCAGAAAATTACAAATCTTTTAAATTTTATTTTAATGTATAAACCAGGTATGAATGAATGATTTAGGATGCTCTGGACGACTAACTGCAGTTTGTAGAGAATTTAACAGACGGACAGAGCACCCTTCAGAAAAGCTAGACTTATTTATTCGTGCTAAAGGAAAATCTATCACAGCTTCACTGACAACACAGGATTCTGAAATGAGAAAAAGATGTACAAACACAGTAAATGTTAGACTGCTAAGAATTAGTATTTTTAAATACGATGATTTAGACTGACTGGTTAGTTTGCTGCTCCTTGTTTTCTGTAAGGAAATGAAAAAGATTTATTGCTCTTGGGGAGTACTGGGGGCAACAATCACATTTTGTAGAAAGCCAGAGCAAGCTCACTCACCAAACACTTGAATGAAAGAGAACCAATGACAGAATTCAGGATGTGCTTTGACACACTCCAGTCTTACACATACTTAGCTCTGGCTCTCCCCATTCACAAAGGATGGATTTCATTTCAGAAGCAAGCAGTTAAAATCACACGGTCTTGCTCTGTAATCTTATTAAATAAGAGACAACTGAGATTTGTATTTCTATGGAAAGCAGAAGCATGTGGGTAAAAGGTTGGGATTAGTGGAGGTCACCTTGTCCCTTGTCACTGATGAGGCTATTCCTACTTGGTTGATATTGTTGCAGCAGCCATGCCACCGCAGGCTGTAATTTCAGCACTTCCAACAAGCTAAATAGTTTTGGGGTGGCTGGTACTCAGAGGGAAGATTGCTTGTGGAAAATTCAGGCATCACAGCAGGTATATTTTTCTCTCGAAATCAATTCCCCACAGAAGGGAAAAAGGGTTGCCTGTGGACAATGAAAAATTGGCAGGATTTGTGTGTACCAGACACTGAAGTACATTACAGTGAAATAATTCCTACAAACAATTCACCAGTTCATAAAAGATGCATTTATCTAGAGACTGAGGAGACAGCTGAGACTGACAGAACTTATCACAGCCACATGGTCTCTGGCCCAGAGGCTACAAACGCAGAAGCTCCTATTGCTTGGGCAATGTCTTTCTGAAAATAAGTACTAGGCTTTGCAATGCTTGGGCGGGGGTGGTGGGGAAGGAGAGGGCCCTGAAGGCTCCGTGGTGATCTGACATTGTAGAAACAGGTTTTGGACACAATCAAAGCCGTGAACATGAGCATTTCTCTCTCTCGAAAAGCTGCCCTCCAGTTTCAGCAGCTCCCATGGCATCAAATTGGAGCATCCAAAAAGCACTATTCTTAGTGCTTTTCATATGGAAAAAAATCAGGTCTTGCTCCTGCTTCCTTCTGTCCTCAAAAGCATCCTTTAAATGAATGCTCTTTAAAAGATAAAGAAAGAAACCCAGAATAATTTTAAAGGATTAAAAAAGTGGCTGTCAATGTCAGAAGGATGCCCGGGTATGTAAACAACAATTTCTTTGATGAAGTAACCAAGGCTCTGTAGCTATCCAAATGTCACAACACTTGGGTTGTAATTACTGCTAAAGCTCTGTGTTATTAAAAAGTTTGCTAGAAGCTGCTTATGACCAGGCAGAACTTGATAAAGCAGCATCCTCTCTTTGGTAACAATGAGGTTTCACCTTTCTTCCTACTTTTGTCTTTTTTCTACTTACAAAATAAAAATGGAGACAGCAAAGACAACTTGCTAAAAAAAACCAAAAAGCAATAAAGCAATATCCTTATGCCAAATTCAGGACTTGGGAAGAATAATATTCTCCTTTCTTAAATTAAAGATCAGAGCAAGAAGGATCAATGAAAAAAACTCAGACTGCCGTAAACCAAACAGAACAACCAGGATGCAAGTATGGAAGGGGAGTCCATAGCATGGTGGGTTTTTTTCCAATTTGTGCTAAGTTCATTCTGTTTCATTCTACCATCCATCCTATCTTCCTTTCCTTTGTCGGTTTTACCCAGTTTTTCTTCCATGATACATGACCTAGAGGTACAACCACATAATTAAATACAATTGAGTTAAACTGGTAGGCAATGAGGCAGTGATGTTTGCTCAGTGTTCTTATGTGTGACCACTGCACAAATAACCAGCAACAACAACAGGTACACAGCACATTTCTCTTTGCTCTACTACTAGTTGTCTGATAGAGAAAGGGACAGAGTGACCTGAAATTGAAGGTGGATCCTCCCAACTACCTGAAAAAATTGGGCAATTTTAAAACAGAGGCTCAAAAAGCCTCTGTGGAAGTGTTGGTGACATAGACCTCATATCTGAAAATGATAGAAACTACATGAAGATAAAATCATGGCTGAGCTGGAGCAGAAATGACAGCTTTGTCATAATAGTCCATCTCACAGATGAAGCTGAAAAACCCTTTACGTAAGTCAAATGTAAGTGATAGACTTCCTTTGATCATAGTGGTTGATAAATGATGTTGTATAAAGACTGACAGCCTTTCTTATTTTCATTTTAGCAGAACGATGTAGGTAAACATTGATTTAGAATCATCCTATCCTCAGTCTGATCACAGCTGATTGCAACATCTCTGCTTGTAAAGGTAAGAGAATTAGTAGCCCATTAGTTTAAGCAATCACGAGTTCTACTCAAGTTTTTTTACTTATGATTACTAGTGATGTATCTGACAGTCTTCCTACAGTGCAGCAGACAGTATGATGAGGATCTTCCACGGGTTTGTCCTTTCAGCTTCCTCCTGTTAGGACAGCAATGTGTATGTTTGAAGGATCCCTTCCAGGCTTGCGCTCTCTTTCTTTTAACTCAGCAGCACATGTACAAGAAGTCAAACTCCAGACAGACAACCAGCTGCTGCCAGTTGCCTTGCAGTGTGTTCCAAGTAATGATTTCCTGTCAAATGGGAGAACATTTCAAATAGGTGCCAACAGGGCTTGTCTTAGGCCCAGTGCTGTTCAATCTTTTTGTAAATTACGTGGTAAATGAGCCAGAGACGCAATTCTAAAACCTACAGTAGGCACTGAGTGAGTTAGTCTACAAGTAGTTGAGAGGACAAATGAGAATAATTTAGAACAATTTTCCTAAAATGCAGAAATGGTTCGAAAACAACATAGTGAAATCTGGAAAGACAAGCATGACATGTGAGTGCCTGGAGGGGTAAATCAAATGCAGAGGTGCAAAATGAGGACTGACCAGTAAGCTCTGCGGAAAGGGACCTGCGAATTTCAGTGGATCACAAGATGAGTGTCAAGATGCTGCTGTGAAAAATGCAAATGGCACCTGGATACACATTAAGAAGCACTTTATGTGTACAGTATGGAAAGCTCTTACTTGATTCTAGTCACCACTAACAAGGTCTCAACTGAACTCAACTCTGTGACTTTCAGATCCCAGCAAGCTGCATACTGTCCAGGGAACAGCAGAAAGTATTATCAGAGATCTAGAGAACAGTATGTGTGAATAAAGGGTAGGAACTGGGCTGTTAGGATGGAAGAAGAGCAACTGCATCTAAGCCTGACAAGCAGAAGTATCTGTTTTAGACAAAAAACCTGTCCAGAAAAAAATTAAGAAGTTGGAAAATCAGTTGTGTCTTTTGTGTCATGATCAAAGCCTGGGTTATGAATTTCCCTTGCCACAGCAGGCACCATCCTGCTGATAGGCTCTGCCTGCCTGACCTCACCCTCGCCTGTCTCAAAATTTATAATATGAAGAATAACATAATGTGGTAAGGGAGGGAATAGAGAGCTCTGAAGTCATCAAAAAAGCCAGCTAGTTCCATTTTTAAATATGTCAGTTCTGAACTGATCGTGAACAGGGATTAAAAAGCACAGTACAGAAAATTTACTTTACTGTAAAATAAGTTGGCCATGGACCCATATTAAATTACTTCTCTCCCTGGGGCATCTGGTGATGAAGCCCAATGCCAGTCTGCTGCTAGCGTGCTGAGCACAGTTTGAGGTGAATGAATATTTCAGCTTCAGTAGTCTTAACTTAAAAACATATACCAGCAAACATGAACCAAAGAAAATACATGCAAGAAAGTAAAACAATGAGTTCAGTCTTTACAATTTATTATTTTTTTTAATGATAGACTACTTGACACTCCATATTCATTGATTAAGGCAGTGTGCAGATCTAGTGTCTGAAAAACAACTTCTGCATGGTGTTTCTCTGAACTCCTGAGGACAGTCTTTTCCCTAGAGGGCATAATAACAGTACTTTTCTGTAGACTATCAGGGACAAGCACAGGCTCTACGTCCTGACTTGGTCTGAAGGGAATCACTTGATGCATGAGACATTCAGACTAGAAAAAAAAACACAATAAAACAACACAGCAAAACACAACAACAACAAAAAAACCAACAGATTGACTTTAAAGTGGCCATTTGGCAAAGTGAAATTTGGGAACTGGTGAACCTTTCTGCTGCTACTGCACAACGCAAAATAAACAAAAATGTAGAAAATAAGAAAAATATCCCTCTGCTACAACTTGGTTATGCCCTCAAGTTACACAAAAAAACAGAAACACTGCAGATATCTGCTGTCTGCTACAAAGTGCTGTTTCTATAATGCTGATGTTGGACAGAAACTGCAATTTCATTTTGTTTATGTAATTCTTCTAACAGAGTTGATTGAAGTATTTCTGCGTTGCTCCCAGATATTTTAACCCACCTATTAAGAGTAGCTATAGAGAAAAGCAAGCTAAAATATCAGTACCTCTGGGACCAAAAAGACAAACGTGGACACTGAAATGCTGATTACGGTCAGTTTTCACAGCAAGGTTTGAACTTTGTACCCACTGAGCAACTGTATTAGGGCTTGAGATACTTGCATTCCAGTGAACAATCTCTGTTCCCTCCTGGCAGTTTAAGATTTGCTGGCTTGTTAATTCATAGTTGAAAAATCGCTGGAGAATGAAAATGGGACCTGAGCCTCTGAGATGCCACCAATTCTGATGCTTTGCAAGTTGCTTGCTAGACTTGCTCTGCTCAAGTCATCCGGTTTTTCAGTGTGGTTTTCTGCTGGAACAGTTTTATCCTTGTTGGAAGTGATGGGGACATGACAGGCACAATATTTGCACTCTGTTTTTTAACCTATGTGAGGGAATTGACATTAGAAGGGGTTGAGGGATCCTCAGGAGTGGGGCAGGGAGAGGGCACAAGGAGCTGCCCACCTGCAGGGTGCTGTGGCCTGAGGTGGAGAGGAGGAAAGTAACAGGGGACAAATGGAGGGTGGGGGAGCAGAACTGCCTTTACCTTCTCCTCGGTGGCCCTGGCAATGCCTTAGCAGCCAGAATGTATCAACGTCTTTCATCAGTACCACAGCTTAAAGGGCAAAAATTTCACCTGGCTAACCCAAGGGGATGCCTGCCACCCACTCTCCCAGCACAGCTGGATCCAGCCTGCCAGGCCTGTGCCATTCCCTCTGTTGGCATGGGAATGCTGGGGAAAAGCCAGCACTGTGATGCTTGTATGCAGACGCACACACACGCCTGCAGCCTTCTGTCTCCAGCACTCTCTTGCACGCTCTTCCTTTTGTCAGCCCTGCTTTTTTCCTCATCAGCACTAAGGATTTTGTAAAAACCTATAGGCTTTATGTGTTATAAAATTAGGTTTCTCTAAGTGCCAGCAGAACGCTGCTTCTTGGCACCCAAGCAGCTTCGCTTCCATTTAGGAGATAAACTGAATTTCCTCTTGACGCTAAAGCACTCTCCATCCTCGCCTCCCCTGGATCTGCTTCCCCTTATGGCTGCAGAGTACAGCACAGAGCCACTCGAAACAGTGCAAGAGAAATCCACTGCAGCCACTTCAGAAATCCTGCGACAGCGCTACAAGGCAGATAAGCAGGGGGGAGAGAGGGGAGAGAAGAGGAAGAGCTCTCAGAGCCTGCTTGGCAGCAAAGCCAACACTTGAAATATCTGTGGGGAGTTTGAAAGCATTTCCTAACATCAAAAATGCAAAGAAGAAAAAGAAATTTTGATCAATGGCTTATTGCCCTTGATCTAAGCAAAAGAATCCTAGCCAGTCAGAAATAACAGAAATCTGTTTTATTGTAAAGCAGAAGTTTTCTATGTTTTGACAGCTGGCACTCATGCTTTTGGCTGGGTTATCTGCCAGCCTTAAAATATTTATCAGTGAGTTGCCAGGCTTTTGTCCTTTCAAATTGAACTCTAATGATGAAGGAGAAGGTGCTGGAGAGATGTTAAGCACGGTATCTCTTGCCCTAGAGCAGAACTCTGTGGCCTGAATTCACATGACCAGAAAAAGAGGTTTCCACTCTCTGGCCAAGTTTCTGGTGAATCACTTGCCGGTCACAGAGCCAAGATCTGCCTTCTGGAGCATGGGAAGTAGCGGTGCATTTATGATGAATGCAGCTGAAAGGAAATGGATTAACAGTATGTATTCTGCACACAAGTCTTCAGAGGATTGGACTAAAATATTCCAGATTAAAGAATCTGTCCCGAAGAATGAACTGGAACACACAGGCAACAGAAAAGTCAAATGTGATTCTGAAAATGATCAGTGAAATGGTGGTGGTGGTGGCCAGGATAAACTCAGACATCTTACAGACTACACAAGCTAATTAGCTTCACAGAACTTATCCTTGGTCATTTCTATGAACATTTTTACATCGTTATTTCAATGTTGCCTCTTCTTGACGTTTTCTACATTTTGATATACTTACTGTAAGAATTCAAACCAGACTCTTCTGCTCCTGTGCAATTTGTTCATTTTAATGTCCCACTCTACTTTCATTTAGTCACTTGGCTGTTATTCCATTTCGTACTCGTACAACTTAAGGGGCTCTCTTAGGTGAAGTGGCTACAAAGTGAAAAATATTAACTGATTTCATATCTACTAGGAAGATGGAATTTCTCTTCCAAAACTCAGGGTCAGTCATACTGACTTTGTATTTGAAAAATCTACTTCCATCAACTCTGTCTCTAGCTGCCTTTATTTGTCCCAGAGTGACCACTATTTTTGTCATGTCATTTTATATCCACACAGCCCTTGCAAGTGTTCAGTGCTCTACTTCTGAGACTGATCTTCCATTTTCCGGATAAGGAATTCAATTTCTCTCACAGATGAGAAGTGATAACAAACTCCTCACTCAGGGACAAGTTAATATGAGAAGTCACAATACAGACACTAACAGTAAATGAAAACTGAAGGTGCACTACCATATAGAATCACTTCCTTTAGGTACTTTTTGTTTTACCAACCGATAGCTATGCAGCTTTAAAGTGAAGTAAAGCCAAAGTGCACCTGAGTTTACAAAACCAAAATACTGAAGGGCCTTTGACCTAGTCTGCAGCCCTATGTAAAGTCAGGGTGGGCTATTAAGTGTGGTCTCCAGGCTGCAAACCAGGGAAGGCAGAGGAAAGCACTGGCAGAAAGGAGGAGCGGCAGAAAGGGAATTATCTCTACTCATGTCTATACTGGCATGTAAAAAAAGGCCAGGGTTTAGGATCAAACCCTGGTCTGCAACCATTAATCTCTGTGAGCCTGACTCTCTCAGGACAGAGTGTGGGCCATGCCATGTACCAGACTGCTCTTGATAAGCAGTCTGCATGAAGTCAGTTCTATTTCTGATGGGGAACGAAGCTAAGAAATATGGAAGCCTTAGCTTGTCCTACTTACAACTTTATAACATAGTCCTTACAATTACTATCAAGCCAAACACTGTACCATTTGAGGACTGCAGCTGTTTTGAGCAGAACCAGTATTTGGGAATGTGAGTGACATCAGAAAGAAAACAGATGTTTACTGGTTCAGTCTTCACATGCAAAACTCCTGGTGCATTTTCAAAGTCATTTTCCGAAGATGTTTCTTGCTATCCTAACATCAGTAAACAGCAGCCCAGTGTGCCTTCTAGTTTGTTGTGACTTGCTTATCCAGCCCCTCTTTATATTCCAGGAATAAAGCTACTAATTTGAAAGCTGCAAAAAGATTTTTTTTTTTAATCTCAGCACAGTTATAAGAAACAATTTTACACTGGCAATTTTCAAACATTTCGTTATACTCTGGCTAGGTAAAACAGTAAGGAGTTGGTGTAGCACAGTGATGAATTAATGAGTTGCTCACTAGAGCAAGTTCTTATTTTCCTCTTAAGCAGGTACTGGGCCAGACATTTTGGGAGAGCTTAATCAAAATCCTCATCAAAAGCCAAATGAGTGGATTTTAAAGAAAGTTTAATTACAGTGGTCTAACCACCCTGCATGATTTGCTTGATTTGATTAACGTAATGAGGAGCACATTTAATGAGAAATACATTAATTCATTCAAACAAGTGGTTTTATCTGAGGTATTAAGTATCGGCCCAGATCATGTACAGCAGAAACTATTACAGCAAAAATTGGCTGAGGTCAGAGCAGTAGTTATGCCATAATTACAAGCTCTCAGCTGTAAGGTGAGCTTGCACAGTGCTTGTCACGACTGAAAAAGCAGGATTCTCACTTTTAAAAAGCCCCCCAGAAATGGGGCTTTGCTTCCATTCCACAGCTGGGATCTCCATCCTTTGCTTTTGGATGTTCAGAAAATTAAGGAATTGGAATGGCATTCTCTGAGTTTCATACGGTTACACATGCAGACATTACGAGCAAATGATAGAACTGGAGCTCAATGGGCTCCTGACACCACCCACAACCCTAGAGCAAACAGTCCGTTCCCCATTTTCATTCTGTTCTAACCCTTTCATGCCCTTGCCATAGGGGATTGTACTGGCATCCCTTCTCCACTGCCCGGTTTTCTGCCAATGCTAATGTCCTTCTCTCCCCTGAGTTTCCCTGACCATGTTACCTCCTCGACTTCTGCCATGCTCCCATTCAGTCTGCATTCAGTCTCTGGCTTGTTTTTCCTGTGGTGTCTGCTCTACCTCTGCGTGAGCTGCCTTTCCTGTTGCTTTGTGCTGTGTCCACACAGCCCTGAAACTGCTTTGATTTTCAAGCACAGTTGCACTGCGGACTTAAGCACCGTGTATTGCTCAGTCTTACCTCGGCTACCACCAGCAGCTTTGAAACTGCTCTCTAACAGGGCAGGAGGCTGGTTCCAGCATCCTCCTGTGATAAGTGCACACTGACAAGTGCAGATAGGCATGAAGGCCACATTTTGCCTCTTGCTTATCTCCCATTTAAGTCAGCACAAGTGTGACAGTCAGGCACTATTATAACTATGAACCATGGTGCCAAATGTTACCTGCATGTTTGAAACTTCTGATGAAGAGGTCTTATAAAAAAATAAGGCTGAGGTGGAAAAAAAGAATCATCAAAAAACAGACCTAAAGATTTCTAATTTTTTTCAGTAGAAGATGAGCAAGCAAAACATTCAGACTGAACTGAAAAACATAATTCTTGGGATTATTTCTGTAGCTTGTCTTTAGATCACAAGGAAACAAAAGCAAAAATTAGAATCAGACTCCCCTGATACTAGGGAAATTCTGAAATGTGCTGCGTCTGACTGCTGCACACCAACTGGAACTGGTGAAATATCACTGGTGTAAAGTATTTGCACAGGGGAAAGCATAAGCAGTGAGTACCTCAGCAGTACACTCAGTAAGGATGTTCCCAAGGTAAAAGCAATCCCTGCTTGGAACAAGCTACCTAAGTAGCATACACACACTTCTTTAAACAGCTGCCCCTTGATGTCATATGAGGTACCACTGTGTGGAATCTAGGCAGGAACTCATAAAACACAAATTAGTAGAGGATCATATCTTAAGATGCATTTTCCCACTATGTCTCAGCCTGGCCTCAAGGAACCAGCCAATCTTTCTAAACTTGCCATCTGAAGAAAACTTCCCAAGGATCAATGCCTCTGACAACGTCAGAGTGACAAATGCAAAAAACTGTTTGGCTCTATAGCTCCCACAGAAAACACCTGCTGCAACAGAGCCATGACACCCAGTGGATCCTTAGCATGGCCATCCCAGAATATAAACTACTAACTACTTCCTCCTACACACTACATGAACTCTGTCTGTACTACAGTGAACTCACACTGACAACCTGTGTGAAAAGGAAAAAGTTAACAACAGGAGAATGTTTCCCAAAACAGCCATTCTGCCTCTGATTGCTCAGCCCTCACTCTCCATAGAATCGTACTAAAGAAACTGCAAAGACAGAAGTCAGGATTAAAATTCAAAAAAATGACTGGATACCAAAAACCACTGAATCCAACAACAATGCTGATTTTGTGGCACCTTGCAATTTACCTCAGACACTGCTTGCTAATCTCATTTTCTCAGGAGATAATTACCTGTGCATTTCTCCCAGTCTGTGTTCAGTAGAGCTGAAGGCCTTATTATGACTCCTCTTTCTAACATCCCCTCTGTTCCTTTCATCTCGAAGTACCTGACTGATTATTATAATGAAACTAAACTCAGACAAATTGCTTCCAGTCTTTGCTTATCTGGCAGTTTGCTAGTTATGTGCCTGCTTCTGTTTTTTGCCTCTCAACCTTGTCTGTTTTTCTCTCCTAACAGGTGTAGCAATAACACATTACCTCTCTCCACAGATATTCCTTCTGAGTGTTACGGCTGTTCCCTGTACCTCCAAACTTGCTCAACCAGCCTCCACTTTGGAAATACTGAGTGTGGTTCCAGATACAGCTCCAGTTCTGATTCACAGATTCCTTTTTGAATAGTAACATAGCTTTTAGTCTGGCGCTATCCAAGCTCTCAACAGCTTCAAAGAGATATTTGGGTTTGATTTGGATTATGCAAAGATTAGGAGCACAATTTAACTGGCCAAACATCAGTCACTATTTCTAAAAGGGAAGGAAGCATCATTCGTTAAGACCTTCCTAAAATGAAAGTGAAATATGACATGGAAAAGATTCAGGAACATACTGCTCAATACAATTGAGCAGTTTTGTACCACTCTATTCAGCCAGAGAAAGCAGATTTAACATCACTTCTCTCCAGTACATCCCAGGTACTATACTGATCTCTACTCACTGCAGTTATATTATTTGCTTCTCCTCTTCATCTGTGGGGATCAAAAATCATAACATTACTTCCCAGCATTCAAATCCAGTATAGAATCATAGAACATTAAGGTTGGAAAAGACCTTTCAGATCACCCAGTCCAACCCCAGCTCAGCCCCACCATGCCCACTGACCACATCCCTTGGAGCCACATCCATACGGTTCTTCAGTACCTCCAGGAATGGTGACTGCACCCCCTCCCTGAGCAGCCTGTGCCAAAGCTTAAAGGTGTAACTGTTTGGGGAATGGTTAACCAGTATCTTACGTAGAAACTCAACATAAATTTGCCTAAGTCCCATGTGGGCCTACATAATTGCATGCTAGTTTTAGAAAGTATTAAACGTGCCACTACACAAAGTTCTGAAGCAACATGCAAAGTAGCACCATGGCTGAATGCTATATGATTTCTTTAGTTTGAAGAAAAAGCAAGCAATGTATTGCTCACTCACCATGGAGTGCCTGGTGAACACTTCTTCAAAAGCAAGTCTAAACTTCATGTTTAGGATAGCAGTTTATACCTTTCCCCTTTCACCAAAAGACAATCAAGAGACAATTCAGGACAGGATTACAGAAGCAATTTTACAACTTGTTGAGAGCAACACTCAGGTAAAATGTAATTACTTAGAGACTCATTTTTATCCTTTTCCCAAAACCAGGGTCAGTCTGTGGGCAGTCTGTGACCATGACCACGTGAGAGATCTGCAACCTCAGTTTTACCATGTTCTGAGTAAATGTTCACCCTATACGTGCCTGTCACCATGGAAAAACGTGGGACACATACAAGTATATTTGCAGGCCCAAAGGAACAAGCCTCTATGTCTCCTCTTCCTACTGCAATACAAAACAGGAGTGTGATTCCAGCAGGCCATTTGATCAGTGGGCTCTGCTAGGCAGCATGGAGATAATTCTCATCAATAAATGAAAGATATTAACCCAAGGAAAACATCTGGTGAAAGCATAAACCCAAAAGGCAGAGAGCTGAGAACAGCTATCTGTGCCAGCTCTGCTCAGCCAGGTGCACAGGGGACAGAAGCATGGATGCCAGGGCTGGCTCCTCCAGGGCTGGCCCTGCTGCCTGCTTCCGTGAGACACTTCTCATGCCCTTCTCCGTGCTCCTCTGTGCCACAGCAATGACATTTTACACAAGAAACCCAGATATTTGCAAAGTAGTAAAATAGCTCCAATCGTGTTTCCACAGGCAGCATTAGCGTGTCTGTATCACCTGAAAATTTCTACTATGTTGTTTGGTAGATTGCTTGTGACTTGTCCATCTGTTCTTGAGGCCTGAGTCTCTGTCACAATACCTTTCCACAAACCTGTGCTGGTTGTCAGAAGAAATAGACAAATTCAGCAGGAGAGCAGCTCTGCTCACTTCTCATCCCCGTGGGCAGCACCAGAGCAGTACCAGGGATGGGTGGAGAAAGGACGAAGCATGAAAACAACCAGAGGCATGGCAGGTGATGAAAACCAACTTCTGCCCACAACAGCAGCCCTTACCTTCTCGTTTTTCCTCTCCTCAGCCTTGCCAGTAGCGCTGGGGCTAGCGGGGCCACCCAGGGGCCCACCACCTGCCTCACCGTTGAGGTGGGCCGCGCTGACGTTGGGCGGCGTGATGGCAGCAGCAGCGGAGGTGAGGGGGATGAGGGGCCGGGCCCCCGGCGTGGGTGGCTGGTGGCCGTGCTGTGGGGAGATGGCAGAGTGAGGCCGGATGGTGGTGGCCGGCAGGCGGGAGGGTGAGCTGGGCGTCCGCAGCGGTGAGACGGTGGCGGTGGGACGCTCTGGGGCTGGCACTGGCGGGTGAGCTGTGAAGGGAGGGCAGAGTGTGGTTAGGTGGGGACCAGACTCACTGTTGTAAGGACGCTGAGGCCCGATGGAAACCTACAGCCTGCACAGAGGATGCCTGAGCCTGAAAGTGTTATTGGCAGAACACTAGAAATCCCTTTCCCAGCTGCAAAAGGCCTGCCTGTGGTCAACAAAATGGCTATTCCTCTCCAGTGCTGTCCAAGGGGAAAAGCCTTGCTATCCACTGCAGCTGGGAAATAACTCAAAAGTCAAACTGATCTGAGCTCTTTTCCAAACTGGCAAGACACCCTCCTAATGCTGCTCTTATCTCCCTGAAATGCTAGGGGGCAATAAAGCACGGGACCTAAAGGGTTAGCCCACATGATCCAAGGTGACCTTGCAGAAGGCAATTACAAATGAAGGTCTCCTGTTTCAGCCTTAACAAAATGATCAGCGGCACAACACTGAGCTGTGCAGGATAAATTAAACAGGAATCCACAGGAGAGTTTCTGAGATCACCCTCATCTGCCAGCAAGGTCCCTTCGAGGCTGTGCAGTGCCTTTTAGTCTAGCTTGCCTCAATGAGCACACCCCGATTGTGACCAGTAGGAACCTGGAACTGCTGCTCAGCTGTTAATGGTGACCACAACTCACTGCTGAGGTCACCCCTCCAGGGATCTGGGAGACTGTTGCATCCCTCGTGTTTCAAAAATGTGATCAAACTCCAGGTCCTTTCCCACAACCATGTTACCTTTGACTTCCAGGCTGGTTCACTGCTACACACACGTAATCCACACACAGCTCCTCTTCAGGTAGGTACAGAGGAGAAGCTGTGTCCACACTCAGACATTCCTCCACTTGAATTATTCAATAGTAGAACTGGCTGGCAAACACCCATTTCACAAGTAATTTCAAGGTTTCATAACCTAGTTTAGTTCTGCAGCAGTGCAACGTCTGAACATTTGAAGACTTTTCTGAGCACAATCTATTCACCCATAGGCCTCTTTCGTTGGCCATAGCATCCACCTAGAATGTGAAAGCACACGATCTAGTATCTGGGCATTCACTGCATGTTCTAGGCAGAGAACCGTCTATCCTCTTGTTCTTGTTGCAGCTTTTTGGATGAAGTCCTGTTGAATTACACCTATTCCCAACAAGAAGCTTCGATTTCAACAAGACAGATTTCTTTAACCAAGATGATTTCTGACCTGCCTGAAATCTGTGGCTTTCTTACAAATTCATCTAAAGGACACATTTTAATGTAGGACTAAAAGCAGCTATTGGAATTCACTCCATCTATAACTAAGCAACAATGCCAGAATAACTCAAACCACTATTTTTTGTTTCTATCGTTAGCAACAGCACCCATTACCAGGGATTAAAATGACAAGGAGTGTCATTTGTCACACTGACTATGCCAGCTGCGTACTCGCATGGTTGGGAAAGAATTTAATCCTTCAGCTTTACGCCATATAATGCTGAGCCTGATGGGCAAGAGATCATCAGATTAGCACCTCTGAAGTTTACATATTTCTTCCTCGCAGGAACTTTCTGACCCTACAACATCTTTTTGTTAATGCTGTTCATAGAAAACCAACAAAACTATCATTAACTGGTCTTAAACTTGACATGAGAAAGGGCCTAGAAGGTTTTACTAGAGACTCATTCAAGACTGCTCTTATTATTAGTTACCAATTCTTTTTTCCTTGGATTACCAAGAACATGTATTGGAAAGTGCAATCCATTTCTGGAGAGCCAGAGTATCACTGGTTATCTTGAACTGACTCTCCCCTTATTTGCCTGTTTGATGCTTGTGTAATGAGCAATCTCAGCAGCTAGGAATCTAATTTTCTGGGTTAGTTAAGTTTGCAGGGTCAAGGCTTTGAACTACTGGTTAAGGGAGAAATGGCTTTCCTAAAACTGAAGGAAAAGCACTATAACAGAACTGCACTGCATGTATCTGGATGTGGAAAACTAATTTGATAATTATATTCGGTACACTACTTCTTCCATATAGTCCTCAGTGTTTATAGAATCAGAGGAATGAGAAAGCAAGAAAATCAGCAAAATAAAAGGCCTGAGAAAAATCAACAGTGAGCAAGGCTCTCACATTTTCTTCTGTAATTTCATCTGCTTACTGTTACAATGTATGCCTTTGCCCTGGGATCTCTGGATCTGGACTGTGCTGCATCAAACATGCTATTAATTAGCAATGCTCACTGAAGGCTATTTTTGTTCTACACCACTCATATTTCATTTTGGGTGTATTCCTACATTAGTGGCCTTGTGCAAAATTGATTTGTTACTCATACATATTGCAAGCCAACAAAAAACGTGATTTGAATACTGTGCCAGCTTCCTTCTCCTGGAAGGCTTTTCAAAAAGAGAATGTGCACTGTCCTGTCCTGCAGGACTTCAGAGACCTTCTTGAGAGGCAGTGGTCCACTGTATATCAGTCAGGACATCCATTACAGAGAAAAATACTTCAGAGGAGCCCACCTGCCTGTCTGCATGGGCACAAGAGGCACTGGGAAGCTCCCAGAAGCTGAGCTGCCAGAGATGCTCTCCCTTAGTACCCTGCAAGCCCTGCACAAGAAGGAACATTCCTCCTGCCTTTGCACTGCAGGAGCAGAAGGCCTTTTGATAGTGCGTCTCGAGGGGACTGCAGCAGCCCTCTAAATTACACAAAAAGAGAGTAAATAGATGATCCCCCAGTGTGATATGGTTAGCATGTAAAGTCCTGCTGTTGTCTGCTGAGCAGAAACAGATTCACATCTATTTGATTACATTTTTTTGTCTTTGGCCTGGACTGTGCAGGAAGTCACAGGATGGTCACTGTGGTCCCTTCTGGCTTCAAAAGGTATGAATCCGTGACTTACACTACACTGGATTGCTCATTTGGGTTTGCTTTGTTTTGTACCTAAGATCTCAGTTTTCTGCAGACACAGCCTTTGCTGATCTGCCTTTGTAAACACCATGGCTCACATCCCTATAAAATATCAGAAACAAAATGTTTTAAATTTTTCTGTGAAGTTCCACCGCAGGATTTACTTTTACTTTATTCAACATCAGAGCCGCTTAACATCAGGGAAGGAGGAATAAATTGTGCTCCAGAAAATTGTGTCATACATCAAAAAGGAAACCCAGAAAGAACAGAGCCCCCCTGGCGTGAGAAGCTCTTATTCTTGTTCCAAAAAGGTGGCAGTATTATTCAGATCTCTCGCTTTATCACTAACACCGGGTCCCCTTTTGCCTACTAAATACCTTTCATCCCTGCAGCCCAATGAAATGCTTCTTAATTTTAAGATGTGTGTTCCTTGCTCTGTGATATGGGCAGTATTTCTCCGTCAGTATGCCAACTGGACTTGGGACTCTAATCTCCTTAGTATGCAGGGTGCTTGCTTTTGCTCAGATAAATTGAATAAATATTTGTAAACACCATAATCTATTTCAGCTGTAGCAACAGAACAATCTGATAAACACGACGCGGTTCCTGGAGATCAATAGAAGCCTATAAATATTACAAGCAAATAAAGCACGCTCTATTCCACGTGGAGCTGTGCCGGAACTGGTGAAAGCAAGCTGCAGGGTCGGACAGCTTGGGGAGGCTGTGGAGGCTCCTGCAGGAACACATACGTACCCATCTGCATGGCACTGCGGGTCTGGCTGGCAGGCTGCTGGGTCGAGTACCTCAGGCAGTTGTTCAGCTGCGGAGAGGCCGCCTGTAGCTGGGGATGCGTCTGAGGAGTTGTGATGGGGACAGCTGGCCTGACGGCTGTGGCAGCAGCAACGGCGTGCACGGGCCCAACAGGGTGGATGGCTCCTGGGGCTCCTTTCGGGGCCTGGGCTCCTCCAGCTGCGCTGGTCCTGGGCTGCCCGGCTCCCACAGGCACCCTGTGTGGAGAGGGAGATCAGAGACCTTGACACTTGACCACTGTGCTGATGGGCACCCCCAGTTATTCAACGCAGTACTCCCTCAAGTATTAAACTGAGCTTTATTTGTATCTTTCCAGGACACAGTAGGCACACTGGGGGACATTTTTACCCCTACATCCCATGAGAAGAAGTGTAGGATGCAAACATAAAAGATAATTTTTCCAATCGTCTTTTTTCTTAAGCTACACTTCTGTCTCTATAATTTCTACTGAAAATGCAAATCTAAATTCAGAAGAAATTAGTATCTCCCAAATGTTGTTTTATGGTCCAGAAGCTATTTTACAGGCAGTAATGGAGCAGTAATTAAAACAGACTAGGAGATTTCTCTTAGGACAGAGCCTGCATACAGCCCCACAGGTGGAAAACAGGATGGATAGCAGCAAATTGGCGTGTAGCTTTTGAAGGTGACTGAAAAGCAGCAGGCTTGGTAGGGGTGGGCTTGTCTGAACTCCTGCTCTGCCTGTGCAACCAGCCCTAGGTTAGACTTACTAAAGAGATACAAAAGACGAGAATGCAGCTGACCTTACTGGGAAGGAAACTCAAACAATAATTGGTCCCTGTTTTCCTGCTATCTTAAGCTGCATGTATAACTCTCATCTGAATGATCGTGAAGACCTCAGCAGGGAGGAATGAGGCCATGCAGTGAGTTCAGTCTAAATCACATATCATTCCTCTTACCACTGAGCTAGAAACTCTCTGACCAGGGCAGGAAGACAGCAATGGACAAACTTGCTTGCTGCTCAGCAGTTCTTGCTGAGTTTCTTACTCAGGTTTCCGAGTAATTTCCCAGCAGGAGACACTATGAAACAGAGGCATTCTTTTGTGCTGTCCTCCACTCGTTGGCTACTCCATGTACCAAGGGCCTTCACCAGCAAAGGGCAGCAAAGAGGATATGATGCAGAACAAATTGTGGAAGAAATCAAAAGTGTAGGGTGTCAGCAAAGGAGGAGGGTATAACAGAAAGGGTAAAAGATCAACATATGGGAGTGGGAATGGGAAAACTACTGGGGTCCCAAGCAGTTGTGTGGGAGCAACAGGAAGAGGGAGCATGCTGAACAATCAGGTGCAATTCAGAGGATAAGACAGAGTGGAGAATCAATCCCGAGAAAAGAAAAGAACCAAATAAGTGAAATTCTGATAGAGAGGCCAAAGAACAGAGTGGAAGATACGATTGGAAAGTTTAGAAAATAGCTGTCCCCTCTGCCCTTTCCCTCAAAAAGAGAAACGCAGGAGGAAAAACAACACTATGGTGTTAATGTCATATGAAATCTAGGCAGGGTTTGCTTGGTTTACATTTTACTGAATGACTGATTTTTTTTCTTCTAACTTTTTTCATCAGCTTTCAGGTAGGAAAAAGCTAGGAGTCCCACCAGATAGAAATCTTAACTGCCTGTCATCTGCTGTGAAAAGCCAGCAGAGCAGGAGCAAGGTTCAGCTGGAGCTGGCTTGGCCATCTGTGCTAGATGGGGTTTGCCAGAAAAGAACACCTAACAGCCCACTGAGGGCTGCCTTCGGGCAAACATACACCAACAGGCACATAAACTTCATTTGTGACTGCAGTAGAGCTGGATGGAGGTTGAATACGGCAAATTTTCTTTGCTGCCCTTTGCCTGTCAGTCTACCTGGAGGGGCTTGCCTTTTTCCCACCATGCTTTCCTCACATGTGCTCTGACAGCTTGTAAATCTAGTTCACTGTTATTACATTCATGGTCAACTTCTTTTTCTTGGGTTTTGTAAGGAGTGGCAGAAAATCATGTGTGAATCTAACCCTCTGCTTTGCTGTCAAAATGAAGGGGAACAAAGCAAGTTAAAAGTGCAGCAAATAAGGTATTTTGTTGCTAGCAGATTTTTCTTGCTGTTCTCACTGAGAGTGATTTACACGAGAACTTAATTAGCTCACAGGATCATAAATACAATCATAAAGCTGCTTTTGGGCTTTGTGGAAAGGACTTTTGCCCTTTAGCACTTTTGTGTCTTGTTCTAGCTGTGATATGCTGCATTTAATAAAGTCTTGCTGATTCAGATCAACAACACTTCAGCACGAATCTCTTTTCTAATTAAGAGCTGAAGAGGCAAGGAGTGAAGGCTGCCGAGGGCCTCTATAAAAATCAGGTAAATTCATTTAGGTTGATGAGCAGTGAAGATCCCATGAAATAATGTCTTCTTTAATTTTTTTATTATTTTTATTTTTTAAGCTAAAATGCAGTATTGGGACTGTCAGCAGGATTAGTCATCATCTTCTCATCTGCTCTTAATTTTGTTCTTGCACAGTTCACATATTAGACTTCACATAAGCTGAAGTCGGAAAAAAACTGGACCAATTTTTGAAGATCAGCACTCTCTAAATGGTGGAGTACCTTTCTCTGTAGAGAAACAAAAGATGGGAGGGGGGACTGTGTGTCTACGGGAGGATGCACTGATGGCATGTGAGAAGTGAGCTCAATTTGCAAACCCACAGTTATTCTAAAGGAGAGGTGGGCATACACATAGCAACACTTGTCTGCAAGGAGCACATGTGGTAAAGCAGCTGGGGACACTTCTGAACTTTCTTCTCAGCTTTCGGACTACTTCACAGCAGGATATGGATCAGACACTCTTTGATTTGTTTTTCTCCAGTACCTAACTCTAACAAATGGCCTTCCTCCCCATACATGTTATTCTTTCTTTTTCTCATCTCATGCAACAGACAAAGGTGGCTAACATGGAATGATCTGCTGAACTCTCCTATCACTTCTGAATGCTAATGGTTCAAACATCAGTCTTGTTCTAAATGATCCAATAGCTCTGAGTTTGGAAAAACAAAATATAGGTGAAGAGCTACTACAGAGCAAGCCACAAGCATCCATTGCTTTGTTTAGTCCTGGTACATGACCAGTAGTTATGAAACAATGCAAAATAACTAGCAAATAGATCACAGAATCATAAAATCACTTAACTTGGAAGGGACTCCTCAGCAATGAACAGGGACGCCATGCTTATACCTTGATCAGGGTGCTCGCAGCCCTGTCCAGCCTGGCCTTGAATGTCTCCAAGGGAGGGGCATCCACTCCTCTATGGGCAACCTATCCCAGAGCTTCACCATCCTTATTGTAAAAAAAAACTTATTTTCTTGTATCTTATCTAAATCTTTCCACTTTTATTTTGAAACCATCTGCCTTTGTCTGTCCCCTTCTGCAGAATAATAAAAGCTGGGAACATCAGACTTTGTAAAGTTGGGGGCTGTAAATGCTGTCACCTAATGTAACCAGCGAACTCTTCTGAGAGCGTGGATAACTGATGCTGCACCAGTAAGTTGTATTACCCAAGTCTGCAACGGACTAGAAAATTTCAGGTGTGGGCAACGCGACTTAAAAGCAAAGCCACCTTGTTTTCAGCATTCTCCAGACACACAATCCTTCCTACCCTATCTCAGACGCCTTCACGTTGGTTTGCGGTCCTCACCTGGAAACAGGTGTCACATAGTTCCCTGGGAAGACCCCAGACATGCCACTCCTCAGAGACGTCCCCTTGAACCAGCCATCCTGGCACTTCTCAATGACCCGGTACATCTCTCCCTTGCGGAGCTCCAGCTCGTCGTTCTTCTGGGGCTTGTAGGCGTACAGGGCTAGGTAGCTGTGGGGAGAGGTCACACAAAGAAAGCTCACAGCTGATACCAGCCACCATTTGTCCCACCTCAACTCCAGTCCCGTGGAGCAGAAGGAGTTGAAAAAGGACATCATTACAGCACNCAATCATAAAGCTGCTTTTAGGCTTTGTGGAAAGGACTTTTGCCCTTTAGCACTTTTGTGTCTTGTTCTAGCTGTGACATGCTGCATTTAATAAAGTCTTGCTGATTCAGATCAACAACACTTCAGCACGAATCTCTTTTCTAATTAAGAGCTGAAGAGGCAAGGAGTGAAGGCTGCCGAGGGCCTCTATAAAAATCAGGTAAATTCATTTAGGTTGATGAGCAGTGAAGATCCCATGAAATAATGTCTTCTTTAATTTTTTTATTATTTTTATTTTTTAAGCTAAAATGCAGTATTGGGACTGTCAGCAGGATTAGTCATCATCTTCTCATCTGCTCTTAATTTTGTTCTTGCACAGTTCACATATTAGACTTCACATAAGCTGAAGTCGGAAAAAAACTGGACCAATTTTTGAAGATCAGCACTCTCTAAATGGTGGAGTACCTTTCTCTGTAGAGAAACAAAAGATGGGAGGGGGGACTGTGTGTCTACGGGAGGATGCACTGATGGCATGTGAGAAGTGAGCTCAATTTGCAAACCCACAGTTATTCTAAAGGAGAGGTGGGCATACACATAGCAACACTTGTCTGCAAGGAGCACATGTGGTAAAGCAGCTGGGGACACTTCTGAACTTTCTTCTCAGCTTTCGGACTACTTCACAGCAGGATATGGATCAGACACTCTTTGATTTGTTTTTCTCCAGTACCTAACTCTAACAAATGGCCTTCCTCCCCATACATGTTATTCTTTCTTTTTCTCATCTCATGCAACAGACAAAGGTGGCTAACATGGAATGATCTGCTGAACTCTCCTATCACTTCTGAATGCTAATGGTTCAAACATCAGTCTTGTTCTAAATGATCCAATAGCTCTGAGTTTGGAAAAACAAAATATAGGTGAAGAGCTACTACAGAGCAAGCCACAAGCATCCATTGCTTTGTTTAGTCCTGGTACATGACCAGTAGTTATGAAACAATGCAAAATAACTAGCAAATAGATCACAGAATCATAAAATCACTTAACTTGGAAGGGACTCCTCAGCAATGAACAGGGACGCCATGCTTATACCTTGATCAGGGTGCTCGCAGCCCTGTCCAGCCTGGCCTTGAATGTCTCCAAGGGAGGGGCATCCACTCCTCTATGGGCAACCTATCCCAGAGCTTCACCATCCTTATTGTAAAAAAAAACTTATTTTCTTGTATCTTATCTAAATCTTTCCACTTTTATTTTGAAACCATCTGCCTTTGTCTGTCCCCTTCTGCAGAATAATAAAAGCTGGGAACATCAGACTTTGTAAAGTTGGGGGCTGTAAATGCTGTCACCTAATGTAACCAGCGAACTCTTCTGAGAGCGTGGATAACTGATGCTGCACCAGTAAGTTGTATTACCCAAGTCTGCAACGGACTAGAAAATTTCAGGTGTGGGCAACGCGACTTAAAAGCAAAGCCACCTTGTTTTCAGCATTCTCCAGACACACAATCCTTCCTACCCTATCTCAGACGCCTTCACGTTGGTTTGCGGTCCTCACCTGGAAACAGGTGTCACATAGTTCCCTGGGAAGACCCCAGACATGCCACTCCTCAGAGACGTCCCCTTGAACCAGCCATCCTGGCACTTCTCAATGACCCGGTACATCTCTCCCTTGCGGAGCTCCAGCTCGTCGTTCTTCTGGGGCTTGTAGGCGTACAGGGCTAGGTAGCTGTGGGGAGAGGTCACACAAGGAAAGCTCACAGCTGATACCAGCCACCATTTGTCCCACCTCAACTCCAGTCCCGTGGAGCAGAAGGAGTTGAAAAAGGACATCATTACAGCACAAGGAATGAGGAATGACAGAGACAGATCAACTGTGTGCTGAGACAATAAGGGAATAGCTAAAGAGATTAGCAAAGCAAATTTCCCACATGGGGTGCAACTGAAGCAAAACACTGCCACAAAGCATCACTCAGCTCAAGAATTTAGTAGCAATCTCAGAAGGAGAAGCAGTTACAGTTAGAGCAACTAGGACCCCGGCAAGAAGGCTTCTCAAAGCCTAACATCTGGACCAAGCATACTTCAGGGTGTGAGCCACCTCTACTGTGGAATTTCAGAAGCAACTTTTCTTATGGGTAGGCTACCTCACAAGTGTTAAAGGCTGCTTTTCTTGTACTTATCTCTGTGCTACTTATGCTGGCTAGTTTTAGAAACAACACGACGAACTTCCCTGATACAGTTTGGTAATACTCGTACTGTGTGGGCAGAGCAAAAAGTGACAGAGGCTGACATAGCTCAGTGGTAGAATTTGGCTTTGGATGTTTTGTATGCAAGTATACTCAAATATTTAATGCCAGTCCCAATATGTAGAGCCTTTTATTTATTTAATTACAGCTTTTATTTATTCCCTTTGTTTAGGATCTTTCTTTTTATCTCTCTTTTGTTCTTCCTCCGCTACTTCGGGGATGTGTCTAATGTTGTGAAATGACTGTAACTCAAAGTCCCTGAAGGTATTCTCTCTGCTTAGAGAGATCCTTGTTGAAAATTAAGAATGATTGCTTGCACTTTGGGGAATAACAGGAAGTCTGGATAGGGTAGCACGAATGCACATGCAGAACGACACTTCCTTTGTAAACACAATTTTTTTTTGGTACTGTCACCTTTATACAAATGCACAATGGGATTTCTGGTGATTCTTGATCAAGGTTGTACACTGAGTTTTTGGTTTTCTTTGGTCTTTGTGTTTGACAGGTACAGAGAGATTAGGACAAATGGGGAAACCCTTATGGGAAGTACATTTACACTACAAAGTGAGCAAAATGCTTTTAGGATCAGGGGTGGGTGAGGTTTGCTGCCCAATTTATAGTTGCAAACCAGAGAAATAATGAAAAATAAAGCCATTGTAATTTTAGACTTGCAGCCAATAAAAATGATACATGACTTTTTACATTTGCTTTCTAGGAAATATAATTGCTGAATAAATCCTGTTAGTACTCCTGATTCTACTCCCTTATATCACCAGCAGATTTCCTTACTTTTATTCTAAAGGCAATAAATAAACAGCAGTAATGAGCAGGATATGAAATATTTGGTAACAGCTCCTTGGGGCATCCTTAGGGTGATGTGCCTGGCCATATTTACCACGTGCAGAGGGTACAAAGACCTAATCAGAAGCTGTATTTCATTAATCAACAGATGGGAGAAACCATCCTGCACATCTTTTGCTTAGTCTATAAAATCAGATGATCCTGAGCAGGTCTGTTGTTGTTCACCTGAAGGAAAAAATGAGGCCACATCTGAAGTGCACTAAAACATTAAAACCTGAACATTAAAATGCACCACCTTGACAAGAAATAAGGTGATGTGCTTCAGTGCCAATCCTTCAGCACAGAGTTCTGCTAGGACATAATGCAAAGTGCTAGGAACTGCACTCTCCTGAGGGAGCAAAAAGCATGGCTTAAAATTCCTCCTTTTAAAATCACTGCTTAAATTTGGCCCATATTCAGGAGCTAGGGGTAAATCAGGGGTCAAGGACACTACATTTTAGACAGTCACTCACTTAGCCCTTTTCCCAAAGGACTGTATGTAATAATGTAATTTACAGGTTGAGATGCTGGAGGAAGGTTCAAAGAAAGCTGCCCTAACGTGGATTGTGCACTGCTTTCTTTTGCAGCTGTCTCCAGCTCTCCCAGGAGTTTCTTCCTGTTTCCCTTTGCAAATTCCCCCAACTCAGTTCTCTAAAAAAAACCTCCCCTCAACTCAGTTCCCTAAAAATGTCTAAGAAAGAGCACATCTCACAGTCTTGGCCTGGAGGAACAGTCTGTGACTCCAATAATAACACAAAACTCCCACAGCCCTATTTAGGGCTATGCTACTCCAGGTCTGGTATGGCCTTCAGGTAATGCTAACTCTTGGCCTGGAGCTTGGCTTGCAAATGCAAAACGTCTGAGTGCCTGATGAGGCTGCTTCTCAGGGCAGATGACAGGCATGGAAGGGAGCAGGGCAGGGCTGCTGAGGTACGAGGGCAGAAGCATTGCCACAGAGCCTGATACAGCACCTAATTATCAGAAATACTACTGAGTAATGGTTCCGTTTGAAATAAATTTTTGCCCCACTGTGTGTCACACAGGCTCCAACCAGGTGTCTGCAGGGTGATGATGTGACCTCCCTGTGGGGTACCCAGTGATGTGCAGTACCTCACAGGTGTGCAGACCTTACACTGGTACCCGAGAACAGCTTTTCCTTTGCCCTGTTCCAACTCCACCATTCCCCTCAAAGCTGACTTCCTATGTTATTTTAGAAGACAATTTCTGAATTCAGATATTATTATACCCATTAAAAAAAAACAAACCAAAACAAACCTAAAATACTGGTATGCATGTGCATGTGTTTGTATAGTTCTACTGCTTACATGAAGCAAATGTGATCAGAGGGAAGGGTTGAGTAGTTAATACTCTACAGATACCAAATATGCCAATTGGACTGGAAGAGATTTATTATAATGAAGGCTATCATTTCGTGCTGTACCTAGTCAACTTTCTAGTTTTCCACACAATATAGAACAAACTCACATGCCCATGATACCCTTGCACTTTTTATGTTTGTTTGATACCTTCGTTTGTGCCACTGAAAAAAATGCAGGTGGTTCATTTTTTCTGGTTAATGATGAATATATCAGATGTTCAATTACCTAGGACTACACCTTTCAAAGAGCTTTAGCTGAATGAAAGAGGAAGATTTTTTCCAGCTAAGAGGCATTCCATTTCCTTAAGGTTGATTCACGTAGCTGCAATAAATATATCAGGAGTCTAAAAGGGCTCATAGAGAAAGGGAAGTCTTGCTTTTCGTGATTCATTTTTCAGCTTCTTCAGAGGCTGAGTTGTGTAAGAAATTGTGGTATCCCTCTTCTCAGTGCTCTTGAGCTGAGATTCATGCTTGAAGATTTCAAACACATGTACACATGCACATGTTTGGAAACAAAGAGTAAGAAGTGAGTGAGATGAGCTGGCTGCTTACATATTGAGGGGGAGCTGGACCTTCGGTGGTATTCCCTGATCTCCAATTATTGCACTTGTCCTGGGACCAGCCACTGTGGCTGTTCCAATCGAGGAGGAATCCTGGAAATACACAATAACATATAAGGATTAAGGTGAAACCCACTGTTATCTGAAACAGAAATGAAGGCACATTATTTCTCAATTCCCAGGCTTTCTACTTTCATAATGCTGCATTTAAAAAGACATCTTCTAGCCTTTCACATCCTAGAAACACATTTCTGACACAAGGGACAGTAGCTAATTAACTGCATTTCTATGTACATGTCAGAGAAATTCAGTTGTAACCTGGGTGCAGACCTGAAAAGTTTTAGAAAACAGAACTACTTGACTGCTCTGTAAAATCAGTTCAACATGTTCATCTCTGCAGTAGTAGTTTTTCTGATAAAGGTATCCTTTTCCCTTAGCAGCTCGCTCTTTCTCTCCATTTTAGCTCCTTTGGTTAATGATTTATGGATCTATGGAGAAGAATATACTATTCCATTTCCAAAATGTAGTCACATCTCTGTATATGGTTCTTGACCAGAGGAATACTATCCTTATGAAAGAGAGAGGTGACAGCATAACCCATAACAGGAAGACCTCTGAATGGAGAAATTACAAGTCTGCTCTACTTTTACCAAAGCAAATAAAACACCACTCTCATACAGAGAATCAGGCAGGTACATTTTCCAGCTACTGATGTTAAAAGGCAAATTCAAGTATAATAATACTTCTTTCAAAATTTAATACTGAGTTAAAATATGTAGGGCAAACCCTTTTGAGTTGTCTCTCCAAAGTTCCTATTCATCTGTGACAAAAATGAATCCTGCTCAGAAACTTATCTGAAATAATAACAAGGGCTGTAGCAACAGATCTTTGCTTCAAATATAGGGCAGAGCTAGACTGATGGGATGTGCAATAGTTTACCTGAGCAGAAGGCATTTTTTTAAGTCCAGCCAAATGCTGGATGCACATCCATATGTAGAATGGATCTACAAATCCAAGATTTATGTACACACTGCAGGTTCAGACAGAGCCTCTTCCATACAGCAAAGATTCTGAGCAGTTCACAGACCTCCAGTGCAGCATTTTTCTTTCCAAATGCTATCTAACAAACAGTAAATTTTGGTCCATTTTAGGAACAGAAACACAGAGACATTTCTTTGCTCTTACAAATGACACTGAATTAAACCAAGACACACATTGCTACTTAATTAAGGATTTCAAGGTCACCTCATTCCAAAGAAGCCCACATAATTACTACAGTGCCATGTCTTGATATTTCATTGCTGATTTATATTGCTTTGCTGAATATTAACACAATATCATTAAGAAATCAAGCAGTGAAATATGAAGACTCTGCTCTGTGACTCCCCAGCTTTTGGCAACAAGCAGCAAGCTGTCTCCTCTCTCACCAACATCCACACTCAATCATGAAGTTGTAGTGACAAGTACATCTCCTTTTTCTCATTATATTTCCCCACTTTCTGGCTGCACATTCAAACAAGGAAGATTCCAGGCAGCTCTTAGTCTTACGTGTAAAAATAAGTATTCTTTCCAGTTCTGCACCTAAGGCTCTATTAATCCTGCCTGTCACGTCAGAAGAGATAGTAACAACCCACCCAAAAATGTAGGGATAGCTGTGGCATGATCCCTCCCTTGTTTTGAGCTTGTTAATGGGTAAGGGTCTGAGAAAGATGTTTGGCAGAGAGACACAGTACATGTTTCACCCAAGACACTACTGAGAAATTGTCTGGAGCAAACCTCTTCATACTGTGCCACCACTGCGTGTCTTATGGGAGCTACAGGAATTGCCTCCAAGAAAACAGAAAATACATCAGTCTCTGCCATTCTCTGGTAAGACAAAACTCTTTGTCTTCACCTCACCTGAAAACCCAGAGCTAAGCAAACAACCTCAGGGTACAGCAAGAGATGTGTTATCCTCCCTGTAGATCATCCAGCCCTCTCTCTGCATACCTCTGCTCAACCCCAGAGAGTAGTAGAGCTGTGTTAGCATCAGCCATTTGCTTGTTTGTGCTGATGGTGGTGACTACTGCAACAGCACTGCTGGAAGCACAAACCCAGATGCTTTCTATTTGCTATTATGCTTGTGCTAGCATACAGTCGAAGGGATTAAGACATAACTGTCAATCTTTCTTTCTTCCCTTGACCAATTCTGAAGAAATCTGCATAGCCCTGTATGTTTTCTATCCCCTTGATTTTGAGTTTCTTGCCCCTGGTCTGTAACTGTAATACTGCTGCATCTGGTGTTTCTGCCCTGGAACCTACAAACTGTTCATTTTTGCCACTTTGCTCAGCCCAGTATCATATGCATCTGAACTCTAAATCAGTAGATTCACTCCCTCCTGATTGTGGTCCAGTTTTTCTATTGCTGCTCCCCCCTGCAGGCTTTGACATGATGGAGTTCTTGCCAGTCTGCCTACGTCCCAGCTTCTCATCATCAAGTTTTACTCCACAGGATCCAATGGCCTTCCACAGAGCTGAATCCAGCTCATCTGTTCGTGTCCTGGTGTCGCCTTTCAGACAAGTACTGTTCTCAGCAGCACCATGCACCCCATGCTCCGTGATGAGTTCTCACAGTGGCTGCCTGATTGCTGTTACGTGCCTGAATGTTCACTGCTTTGCATTTACAGCCCCTGACACAGTTGGTGAAGGCTTTCTAAGCCTCTTCTTTCAGTCTCCCTATTCTCTGTTTCATTTATCACTACTTAGTTCATATTACAAGAAACAATACTGCAAGATCATTTTGCAAGATAATAATTGTGAGAAGATTAGTAGACACTGACTATTGTGAGAGATTCAGCTATTATTTCCTCACACTTTGGATTACCTTTGCTAGAAGCCTAACTTTATGCTTTCCCTTTTCATAATTTTATGTGGGTCTCTGCAGCTGCACTGGCAACTCTTCTGAAGCACACAGAGGGCAGCTGGACTGTTTTCCATTTAGCCCTACAGCCAGGTCGTACTTTTGCTATCATGATCTAAGGAACAAGGTATTAAACATGCCCTCCTTTCCTCTTCATCTGCTCAGGGGAATGGGAAAATGAGACAACACTCCAGTTTTTAGTTTTGTACTGGATAACCTTTGGAAAGTCCATGTACTCATCCATCCCTTCTGATGGCCTAATGCATAGACATTACACAGGGGAGGCCCCAACACTGCAGCATGGGGATCTTTGTGCTTCCCGCACCTCTGCTGTCACTGAGCATTACCAAGAGAAGATGTCCCACACAGTCAGGTTTATAAGAGCCACTGATAAAAACAGGCACCTCACAGTCTGCTCAGAGAGAGGCACTAAGAAGTACTTCTCCACCAGATTTCCACAGATTTTAGTGCAACCTAAGTAATAGGACTAATTTCTGAAAATGCCTTTCAGCGGCCCTCTGTATACTTATAAGCCTCTAATGCCTTTAAATATTTGGCCACTGAACTTACAGACGAGGTCTGCTTTGTAATCACACTCCTCATTAGGAGGACATCTATCTAATGATGGTGTGCAGCTCTCTGAGGTTGGCTCTGCCAACTCTCATCCCAGGTACTTAGGCCACTACATAACCACCTCTGACCGCTTCATTTCCATCTGGCACCCTCCAGATGGACTCACCATAACCCTCCAGCTCAACAGCAACAGCTCTTCTCTGCTCCAGGACCACCTGGCCTAGCTACCTGCACAAAGGCACACTGAGGCACACCTCCAGACACCTCTACGCCAATCCCTGTTCCTTCATGTCCAGTGCAGAGACTAGAAAACAAGATTTATGAGATGTTGAGGGCACTGGGACTGTTCAGTCTGGAGAAGAGAGGGCTCAGGGGAGACCTCATCTCTCTTTACAACTTCCTGAAATGAGGATGTAGTGAGGAGGAAGTTAGTTTCTTCTCAGGTGGTAAATGAGAAGATGTGAGGCAATCACCTCCTGCGTCTCTAGGGGAGATTTTGACTGGATGTCAGGACTAATTTCCTCACAAATAGGGTGGTCAGGCATTGGAAAAGCCTCCCCAGATAGATGGTGGAGACTCCATCCCTGAAGGCATTTAAGAGTATGGACACGCACTGAGGGACAACACTTAGTGGTGGGACTCAGTTTGGTGGCTGCACTTGGTGATCTTGAAGGTCTATTCCAAACTCAATCATACCATGGTTGTATGATGTGCTGCAGAGTAATGCCACTGTATCCTGGAACTCTAAATCTTGAGTAAAACTTCCAGCTGACTTATACAGTTTTTAGATGCTTTAATAAATAATGGCACCTGGCACTGTCCTGGTCACATCCAAAACAAAGAGACTCACAGCTGGCTGACAAAACTGAAGTTTCCAGATGACTGTGCAGCCCGAGGGTCAACATTTCCTGGTGAGAATGAATAGTGCAACTTTCACAGAACCCACCGTGACATGCCTTAGCTCAGATGGATCTCATTCCTCCTCCAGCTGATAAGTGTTATTTACAAGAGAACTACAGGAGCATCAAAACAAATCACGCTTTAATGTATATGTAATGATATAGTTCTATTACAGTTTATAGCACATACTCCTGAGTAAATAATACACTACTGAGATGTTGTTGCCTCTTGTGTCAGCTCTGACATATATTTAAAAACAACCAGACAGGCAAAACATTACTGACAAGCCCACAGAGATCAGGAAATTAAAGGTAATAACTACTCATCTGAGCTGGAAGTTCATTTCAAATTCATTCCCTTTCTCTCTTCCTACCCACACCTCTGCAAAAGCAGAAGGATTCGTTCTCTGGACTTCCAGCATAAACTATCCCTTTTCTCTCCCTTGTAGATTCCCCCTTTAGATTCCCACTAGTACTTTGAGGCCATGTTTGCTGTTTAATTTGAAAAGACGTAGTGCCTGCAGGGATTAGGGATGTGCCTTGCAAAAGCACAGGACTCAGTCTTGGAAGGGAACAGAAGCCACGAAGACACTGCTAAAAGCAGGAACAGGGTACAGGGATAGTGCAGGTTACAGCAGCCTTTGTGGAAAAATAATTGCTGCTGCTACCAGGTGAATATTCTATCATTGAGAAAATCACCAACCAGAAACCTCTATTCTGACTTCAAAGCAAATCCAGCACTGTCTCACCACAGGGCACTTATCTCATTCATTAATTCACAGGGAAATTTCTTTTAATGTCTTGAATGCATATTTACAGCTTACTTAAAATTTCTCTTTAGTATTACTTTATAATAAGAGAAAAACATTCAAACATTCAACTCACATAGGTCCTCTGGAAATACCACAAAAATAGGCTAATGGTCTTTAAGATTCCTGTGACTCATTTCTCTAATTCACTGACTCCATAAAACAATGACTGTGGCAATCACTCCAGGCCTTAATGTTCCCAGAAATAATGTATAAGCACTTAATGCATGGTGGTGCCACCAAGTATTGATGGAAAGTGTTATACCTAAGACCAAGTAGCCTCATCAAATGCTAATTACCACAGCAGGAGCTGAAATGGACTTTCCAACTCTGAAGTAGGACTTTTTCTTCCTTAATGGTATGTGTGTAAAAAATAATAATATATCTATGAACAATGGCAGCTGCAGATGCATAAATAGCTGCATAAATTTCTAGTTTCTTCCTGCAAAAACAGGAGCTAAATTTATAAAATTGAGTATTTATAGAGGGGTTCTTACAATGTGTGCCTATGGCTGTGGACGGTGGTGAGGCTGAATATTAAGCCATTCTGTTGGCCCTGATTATTTTTTTGGCTCCTAATACTTAAAAATTCTAGACCATGTCTTCTGTGAATAGATCATGATGTCATGAAGAGAGCAAGAAAAGTCACACAAATGTATTCCTGGAGCTTCCAAGAAGCTGCAGTCTAAAGATGGTTGTGAACTGGGAGAAAAAAAAACGAATATGTTTTGCCACCTCCTTCCAAACATTCCTCTGACATCACCATCCATAAGAGCGCTGATTATCCTGGTTTGCAGCTTCTCAGCTCCCCCAATTGAGGCCTAATTATTCATTATGTGTGTGAGCATCAAAAGAATTATATTTTATTCAGTCGTGTTTTCTTTCAGAGTAACCCTTTCAGCACCAAGCACTGGTATCTAGCTCTCCCCCCTGGGCTTTAAATGGTTTTACAGCAAATAGGTTCTCGCAATTTTGGGATCAAGCAACATAAAAATTCAAAGGCAGAAAGACAAGGAAGATTAAAGTGAAGGTTTGACCTCTAAAAGATGCTCATTTAATCCCAAATTCATAATTATCCTCTTGATAATTGAACAAGCTTATCAGGATCCTGTGCAATGGCTCCTGTAGTAAGCTCTTCTCCAGACAGACTGTAGTGGTAAACAAGTAAACAAAAATCCCACACAAACAAGAAGGGAAAATACACTCTTGGGTCACTTCTGCTAAAACGTCATGCGTGTACACATGGAGTATGTCAGATGGGTAGTGCTTTGTGGAATAGTGCAAATACCAAGAGAGAGCCTTGCTTGCTCTTGAATCAGCAGCTGACTGGCAGGTAGTGTGAAGCCTCAGGATTACCCCTGTGCAAAAATGATTTCAGTGGTAAAGTGTTTTTGGGTTAGTACCCTGAGGAATAGCTGGGAAAAAAAAACAACCAACTTGTTTTTGTCTTACAGGCAAGAGGATTTCATGCACAGTTGAATAAATGCTTTTATAAAACTCAGCCTTCTCTGCTTCGATTCAGTCAAAAATTAGATCTTGTGGTTCTTGAAAAATCTTTCAAAATGTATTCACGATGAGACAGGTCATAGGACAAAAGACTATGTTGTCTCACGCTGGTAGGGGATTCTACTTTGACCTGGATCCTCAGTAGCTTATGTAATCAGTCGAAAGATTTAGTCAACTCATGTGTCTCATTTGGAGCCATTTTGACAAGTAATGTAATATATCCTAATAAACACAGAGTATATTTAAAGATCTATTAGTAGCATACAAAATGCAGCTTGCATGCCTGCCTGAACTTCTGCTTAAAAAACTCAGCTCCTTCCCACCTCCTAAGCCCTTCAACAGGAGCTCTCTGTGAAGTAATTTAAAATTGAGATGCAACAAATAGGCAATGTTCCACTCCAGTTAGAAGCAATTCAGAGTAGAACTGGGACTATTTGAAAACTAGGAAACAATGTAGGTTAGACTTCAGCAAAGTCTTACACTGCTTTTAGGACATATGTGGATCCAAATAACAGGACCACAGGTCAGACCAACTAATATTACTTCTCTTGCCATTCTGACCAGGGCAGCCCCTTGAGATAGCTGCCCCTTGTTTCAGCTGTCCAAATCTCATTACTGGATGTCCAGTCTGTTGTCATCTACAGCCAACAGCAGAGCAGGTTGGATACAATTTGGACTCCAGACTGAAGCTGAAAAATACATGAATTTGTCATCTTTTCTCAGAGCCTGTTAGGCAATTGAAAATTCAAGGTTCATAGTCAGTCCCCGGATTTTAAACAGAATCTGTATGCTGCTCATGGCCAGCACATTTAGGCTATCAGCCAAGGCTCAACCAGAGTTCTGCTATTACATTTTCTCAGCTAAAATCCAGCGCTTCTAAGTAACTGATAAGGAGTCACACTTCCAAATGATTTATACAGGGAGACACTTCAAGGAAGATTTTTCATTTCAAATGCTGTTGCTGCTTGGGACCGGGAGCGTGCAAGACATTGTTCTCAGCTTTTCCTGAACATGTGGCCTCCGGTTAGGAGCCCACTCTGACACCCACAGATACAAGCGGATTTCCTGTGCATGGTGATGAGTTGTTTGAAATGTGTGCACAAGTTGCTCCTGCCAGGAGCATCCTTTCTTTCCCTCTCAGCTGCTGTCCTGGTGTGCACGCAGCCACACTTCATTATTCATGAGAAGCATTTTCTGCTGAAAACCAGGGTGTTTGGTGTGCTACTGACCTCTGACCTTTCCAAACAGCAGGGATGAATAATTCATAAGGGGTGCAAACGGAAGCAGGATAAGCCATCTGAGGCCTAGGCATGATTGCTGTCTGGGGAGACCTTTCCTGTTCCCCTGGGAGTCTTGGTGCTCCTCTGCACACGTAACCTAATTCAGCTTCTGCTCCATTACAGGCATCTCACTTCTTCAATAAAAACCCATGATGGGGCATTCTGCACAATGGACTGATGTTATCACCTTTCAGATGGAGGTCTCGTGTTCAATGAGTGACACTTGGCATGCAACAAAAAACACAGAACAAATATGGCTGCAAGCAAAATGAAGATCCCAGAACTGCCCCTTTGAAAATGTGTTGTATCTTGACTACTGTGGTTTCCCAGACACTGTTTTATCCATCTGAGGTTGTCTGAATTTGATCCTGCTTTTCAGCATCCCTAGGTTGATAGTCAACAAAGATATCTTTTAGACTCTCAAAATGTATCTTTGGTATTGGGAAGCAGTTGACTAGGTATGCCTTAAAGAATGACAAATGTGTCATCAAAAGCCTGTGGTCTGTAATTTTTGAATTAATAATAAGCAGAAGTGCTTTCAAAGCCTAAGATTTCATACTATGGTCTGCATGTCAGCGCTCAAGATGCAGAGATCTGTGCCCTCCTGGAGAAGCAGGAGGCTTATTATAGCCTAACAACTCATAAAAACAGAAAACATGTCAGCTCCGCATGAAAGTCTGGTTTCAATCCACAAATACTGACACACACAAAAAAGCACAGGAACATGCATGACATAACTTTTAAGGAGAGGAGTATATTGCATGTTTACTGAAATATCTGAAATGTGCACCTACATTTTAAGTTCCTACAGCCCTTAACACCTGTTTCCTCTCCAGTTGGCAGGGAGAAAGCAAGAGTCCCAGATGGAAGTGGCTCTGGTCTACAGGGAAATGGACGCTGGTTTTCAGAAGGCCATTCCACCAGACACTGGCCAGTTCCCTGAGTAGGGCAGCTGATGCTGTTCAACAGCTTCTGTGATTGAATTCAAAGAATCAGATTCACAGAATGGTTTTGGTTGTAAATGACCTCACAACCCACCCACCTTTGTGCTGTGGGCAGGGCTGCTCCTCACCAGCTCAGTCTGCACAGGGCCCCACCCAACCTGGCCTTGAGCACCTCCAGGAATGGGGCATTCTGCTTGTTCAGAGGACAGGCTATCAGAAAAAATGCATGTCAAACTTTTTAAAAAGGCAGAATCTCCCTTCCAGCTAGACACTGATCTTGGTATGTATAAAACTGAACAAAATTCCTCTATTTATTTTCATGAAAAGATGAATTTAAACAAACAGCGGTGAATTGTCTGAAAAATTTAAGGATGTTATTTAAAGACACAGTAACAAAAATTTGGAATCTAATGGTGAAAAGAAAGGCATAAATTTGCTTGACAATCAGCACTGAAACTGTAAATTCATTGTTTCCTCTATTAAAAAATATACTGTGGCAGAATTTGCTGTGGCAGACTAGCAGGGGCCTGAGATGGTAATAGAGAGGGTTGTGAAGACAACTTGCAGAACAGACAGGTCCCTCCCCAAGGGAGGAAGAACAGAGTGACCCTGCTTCCCATGGCTGAGCTCAGCGCTGTTTGGTGGCAGCAACCCTCTAGCGGCAGAGTCAGCCTGTGGGCTGTCAGCATGTCAGATCCCTAATAAGACACACAGGACATTTCACCTTAAAAATGCCAACTGCTTTCAAGAACAAAACAATCTGAAGACAAGACTTTTTCTGCTCCAAACACCTCAACTTGACAGCACTGGGGTCCACTGCTTGCTCTGTTTTGGCTGGCATTCAGCTACGCTTGAATAAAATAAAGTTCTGAGCCAATCTTCTGTCTGAAGCTGTAGCATCGTCAATTGTTTTGGAGCAGTGTCAGGTCTCAGCAGATAGCAGAGAAGGAGCTGAATTTCTGATACTGTGATTTAAAATGCAACCTCTGAAATTACGGATTTAATAGATACATAAATATAGATGCACAGTTTTAATGCTCATTATGTAAGAGGCAGATTCTGAGCTCTCTGCAGACCTCTCTAAGAGGGCTGGAAGTGGATGAAGTCATGTTAGTACCTCTTGTGATTTTACTGCAAGTCCTGAAGCAGTGAGGCATTTTTCTGCAGAAAGCTCCTCCAGTCAGGAGAATAGAGTGAGAATGTCAGTTCCACTTTTTGTCCCAACAGATTCCTAGCGAAGTTTGAAAATGTGAATCTTAAAATCCCTCAAATCAGACAGCAAATAGTAAGGCTTCCAAAAGCAGACAGACGCATTCACACATGCAAATGCCACTTTTGCGGTGACTGGATACTCAGGACTGCAATATTAAGTTTTGACAGAGGGAAGGGCAACAAAACTGGTGAAGGGTCTGGAGCACAAGTCTTATGAGGAGTGGCTGAGGGAACTGGGATTATTTAATCTGGAGAAGAAGATCCAGGGAAGACCTTATTGCTCTGTACGGCAACCTTAAATGAGGTTGTGGCGAGGTGGGGACCAGCATCTTCTTCCAGGTAACAGAGACAGGGTGAGAGGGGATGAACTTAAGTTACACCAGGGATGTTCAGTTTGGATGTTAAGAAACATTTCTTTTCAGGAGTGGGGAGGCAGTGGTACGGGCTGCCCAGGGAGGTGGTGGAGTCACCGTCCCTGGAAGTGTTCAGGAACTGCGTGGATATGGCAATGAGGGATGTGGTTAAAGAGCATGGTGGGGATGGTTTGGAGGTTGGACCAGGCAACCTTAGAGCTCTTTTCCAACCTTAATGATTCTATAAACCTTTTTTCTTCAAGGTTGAAACCAGCAAGCAAGACTCTTCTTCCCCTCCCTGGGTTTTGGCCAAGATCACTTTGTCCAGCAGTGACAAAAGCTTGTCCCCTTGCATGCCTGCCTCATCTGAGTCCTGATGCCAAAGAACTGGGGCACAGCACCATCCCTGTGTCTGCCTGTCCTCACTGGGTTGGCTTCACTGTACTCGAGCCCTAGCTGTGCCATGACAGTTTTCACGTCCTTCTCTCAGTGTGAAGGACACAGCTAACCTCCCTTCAGCATGCATTTAAAGCTCCTTATGGGGAACACTGATTCCTTCTTGGCCCCAACTACATGCATGCAGACACCACAACAGTCTGTGAAATAAGTGGAGATTTGCACACCAGTTGTTCTGTCAAAGCAGGGGAGGGTAATTAAAGCACTTTCTGCTTTCTGGTCTAATTTTTGTACTGTGCTTAGACTGAGCCTTCACATGACTCTGGCAAAGTGTGTGCATGCTTTTCTCTTCAACAAGTACACGAACAGAAAAGCCACAGACTGTCACATCTCTGCAAAGTCCAAATGTGTCACTCAGAGTGCCAAAAACCTGTGTGTCATTTACTTGACGAGCCTGGGACCCTCACTCCCATCTAGAGTTGGCACTGAGTTGCAGATGTCCCAGTACATCTTGGCGCAAATGCTGTTTCCAACGGGGGCCGTATCCTTACCTTCACACTCTTCAACAGTGAGGTTTGGGACAATTATCATTCTCCATTTTCTTCTACACCTCCAAACTGAAAATTGCCATTTGGACTCCCTTCTCAGCATAAGTTGTGGGTGTTTGCACAGGATTTCAGCATGTCCCTGCGGGCTTTGCTCCTGCTTTGTGCACGCCTTGGCAACAGCAGCCCAAAAGTGCTTTGGATCTGCTGGGATTTTTGAGCAAAGAAGAAGTGAAGGGCCACACTTTAGCATGTGTGCCTGTATGATACCTTGTCAAGTGATTCTGGGCAGCAGCTGCAAACCAGGTACCAGCCACTTGCTGAACTACAGCACAGTTGTCTGTCTTACAGTGATCTGTATAGAAATAATCACTCTACAAATTTTTTTGTCCCTGATACGTACCAAACACGTGAAGCTCATACTGGTAATGTCACCCTGAGTGGGGGCAAATAGAGTACAGAGTAAGGATAGCAGGACCACTCAAGACTATCCCTCTCTATAACAGAAAGTGATGGAATACTTACATACTGTAGGATTATATATATATTTTTAATGTAGGTTAAGTCAATAATTACACCCAGAGGAGGTCACCGAAGTTAGCAACAGTGCTGGAAGGCATGTGCTAAGTGAGGGGAGGCTGAGGATACTGGGCTGTCTAAGCTAGAGANTTCCTTCTTGGCCCCAACTACATGCATGCAGACACCACAACAGTCTGTGAAATAAGTGGAGATTTGCACACCAGTTGTTCTGTCAAAGCAGGGGAGGGTAATTAAAGCACTTTCTGCTTTCTGGTCTAATTTTTGTACTGTGCTTAGACTGAGCCTTCACATGACTCTGGCAAAGTGTGTGCATGCTTTTCTCTTCAACAAGTACACGAACAGAAAAGCCACAGACTGTCACATCTCTGCAAAGTCCAAATGTGTCACTCAGAGTGCCAAAAACCTGTGTGTCATTTACTTGACGAGCCTGGGACCCTCACTCCCATCTAGAGTTGGCACTGAGTTGCAGATGTCCCAGTACATCTTGGCGCAAATGCTGTTTCCAACGGGGGCCGTATCCTTACCTTCACACTCTTCAACAGTGAGGTTTGGGACAATTATCATTCTCCATTTTCTTCTACACCTCCAAACTGAAAATTGCCATTTGGACTCCCTTCTCAGCATAAGTTGTGGGTGTTTGCACAGGATTTCAGCATGTCCCTGCGGGCTTTGCTCCTGCTTTGTGCACGCCTTGGCAACAGCAGCCCAAAAGTGCTTTGGATCTGCTGGGATTTTTGAGCAAAGAAGAAGTGAAGGGCCACACTTTAGCATGTGTGCCTGTATGATACCTTGTCAAGTGATTCTGGGCAGCAGCTGCAAACCAGGTACCAGCCACTTGCTGAACTACAGCACAGTTGTCTGTCTTACAGTGATCTGTATAGAAATAATCACTCTACAAATTTTTTTGTCCCTGATACGTACCAAACACGTGAAGCTCATACTGGTAATGTCACCCTGAGTGGGGGCAAATAGAGTACAGAGTAAGGATAGCAGGACCACTCAAGACTATCCCTCTCTATAACAGAAAGTGATGGAATACTTACATACTGTAGGATTATATATATATTTTTAATGTAGGTTAAGTCAATAATTACACCCAGAGGAGGTCACCGAAGTTAGCAACAGTGCTGGAAGGCATGTGCTAAGTGAGGGGAGGCTGAGGATACTGGGCTGTCTAAGCTAGAGAAGAGGAGGCTGAGAGGTGACCTCTGCTCTTTGCAGCTCCCCTAGGAGGGGAAGCAGAGGGAGCTGCTGGGTTCTGCTCCTGGGAACCAAAGGTAAGATGCAAGGGAATGGCACTAAGCTGCACCAGGGGAGGATCAGATTTGTCACTGGTAAATATTTACTTACCATGAGGGTGGTCAAACACTGGGACAGGCTTCCTTGAGAGGTGGCTAATGCCCCGTGCTTGTTCAGGAGGCGTTTGGACAATACCCTCAAGAACACGCTTTATTCCAATTAGCTCTGAATCAAACCTAAAATGATTTGGCCTTATTCTCCAGCTCATCATGCCTGCCCACTCATTCATGCATGGATGGCAAAACTGCTGTGCTAAATCCTGTCAGAGAGACAGCACCCTGCAGCAGCTGGCTCCAGCATGTGTTGTTTTGGAGGAGGTGAAGCAACCCTCAGCCGTGCCCTCGAGGCTGCTGGGCCGGGCACAGTCCCTTACTCCTTACCTGGGCAGGCGCGCTGGAGGACAGGTGTGCTAGGTCCCCAATCCTGGCAGCTGCCCGTGGGTCACTGGAGCTGATGAGGACAGGAGCACTGATCTCCATGGAGTGCCGGTTGCTGGTAGCCTGGGAGGACTTGTGGGTCATGCTGAGGGCGGTGAAGGAGTGCCGCTTCTTGGCATTCTTCTTGCCCTCCACTGGCCGTGGAGCTGCTGCCGTTGCTCCCGCACTGCTTGGTGTGGGACAAGGCCCCAGCCCCACTGCCGCAGCTGGGTCTGGTGGTGCCTCACAGCCAGCAGCAGCTGCTGAGCAAGTCTTGTCCATCTCAATGAGCTGCTTGGCAGAGTCGTTGAGCTGGGTGCAGGGAAAGGGGACAGAGAGGAAGGAAGGAGAGGAGGCAGAGGAAGAAAAGGAAAGGAAAAAGGAACAAAAACAAAAGGAAGGGGCAGGAGAAGAAAAGAAGAGGATAGGGAAGGGGAAAGGGAGGGGAGAAGAGGCAAGGGGAGAGGAGAGAAGAGGGCAGGGGAGGGGAGGGAAGGGAAGAGGAAGAAAAAAAAACAGGGAAAGAAAGAAAAAGAAGGTAGAAAAAGAGGAAAATGAAAAAAGGTCAGAAAAAGAAAAGAGAAAGGCAAAAAGAAAGGTAGAAAAAGAAGGGGAAAAAAAAAAGAATAAAAAAGAGAAAAGAAGGAGGGACATTAATGACCCATCAGAGCTTGGTGGTGGCCGCACCTAGGCCACTCTCATCTGAGCACCCTGATCCTTTCCCCACAAAACAGATGCCACAGAGAAGCTGAGTCTGCATGCATCCCAGTCCCAGCAAGGGGATGATGCTGGTCACCAAGGTGGGAGTGGCCAAACCTCAGGCAAGAGTGAGACTCAGGCACTGAGGCACCAGACATCACAAATCTGTGCACAACTTCAAATGCTTCTGATTTCCATTCCCTGCCACCAACCTCATGCAGGCTATCCCCCACACAAAAGCAACCTGAAGGCATTCTTCCCACTGTACCATGTCATCTGAGGGG